>UELU01139362.1:0-34101 GCA_900490025.1 Megastigmus dorsalis | reverse complement strand
GAGCCGCAAAGAGGAAGAGAACTAGTTACAAAGCGTAGGAACGAAAGCGGGAGGATTCGTAGATCTATATAACGCGGAGCGAGAGGAAGAAATGGAAAAAAAGATCCGAGGGAGATGAACGCGGGCAGCGTAAGCAAGATAATGAGAGCGAGAGAGTACAGTCGAGCGAAAGAGCCGAGCGAGAGCGAGCGCGAAAACGGTGGGCCGTCGCCGCCGCCGCCGCCGCTGCGCGTTCCAACTGCATGCACAAAAGCGAGAGAGAGAGAGAGAGAGAGAGCTGGTCCGCGAGTGTTCCGCGCGAAGTCCCAGCCCTCGCGCGCATGAAAGGAATCCAACGACGACTATACGACGACGACCTACCCGCAGCTTTTATATGAAAATGCGCCGCGCAACGCACGCGACGACGAGCAGCTCTCCATATATACGCGCTTTGAGCGAGCATTGTGAAATCTTCGGTGCAGCAGGAGGTTCAACGCGCCGAGGTAACAGAGCCTGAACTTCTTTTCTTTTCTCTTTTTTTTTTGGCTGTTGTTCTTCTCCGCGTCGTCTTCTGGACGCTTGCGCTTGTCACGATTGACGAAATAACTTCTTCTCTCTTTTTTTTGTCGCGTACTAATTAGGATAGCTGGTCGCCGGCTTGTCCTTTCTACTCGCGACGCTGCAGTCTTTTTCTTTTGACTCGCGCGAGAGTTTAAGGCTAATTATGAAGGGTAGCGCACGCTTAATTATTTCGAGTACTTAGATCCAGCGCGGAATAGAAAAGTTCGTCTAATTTGCGCGGACTGTGCAACGCGAGAAGTTGTAGCCGCAGACAGAAACGACGCCATTAAATAACGCATATAAAATAACTCTTGAATAAATAAAAGTCATCGACTCTGCATTGTATAATATAGCGCAAAAGTGCGATATAATTTGCCGCGTTCCATTCTACACTGCACACAAGTTGTACTCTCAAGGCTGCGTCAACGTAATGGTAATTTACAGCGTTCGCATGACTTTTATCCTCGGTGCGGAGTAACGACGCTCTTCCATTTTTACTATTGTGACCGAACCGCTTGTTACACATATAACGCTTAGGCGAGGTAATTAACGGTGCCAGCGATCGTAAATGTACATCGCGTGTGCAAGTCGCGGATCGCAGCCTCCGATGCTCGCTCGCGCACACGTCATAACGCCGTTTAATGCATCATTTGAACGTTGCACCGCCACCGCACACCTCTCTATGTACTCATTCCTTTTTTTTTGTTGCCACGAGACACACAACAGCTATCGAACATAAATTGCGAAGCTACAAGCTGTGCGTCTGTGTTGGTATACGGTTTGAAAACGCGCGATATCACGTCGCCGGATGAAAGGAGATATAGCCTCTGATCTGCACGCACGCACATATATATACGTGTTTCGGGCACACCTTGGCGATCTCCTTATCGAGAGACCTCGTGTGTCTCGCCGCGGCGTAGAGGCGGTAAGCGGTATATCAGTGGCTTGGGTGCAAGTAGACTGGCAGAGAAACGTCGAACGGTGCAGTTCTCGGTGAAGGTGGGTTTGAGCGATAGCTGCAACAGCAGGTTTTAGAGAAACGAAATTCGTGATGGTTTATACGCACGGTTGTCGACGAAAATCGCATGCTTTATCGGTCTGATAATCAACGTTTAAATCATATTATATTCTTGACGAGTAGTGGATGTGAAAGCACTGCCCGTTTATTGCGTATAATTATGAGTAGATTGAGCCATTTAGGAGAGAATGCTTAATATACAACAATTGAATGGATCCATTTTTATACTCTGCGTAATGATGTAGATTTTACATAGGCTTCCTCTAAAGACCAAAATAGCGGCAGCCCGATAGATTAAAATTAATTCGAAGCATTACGCCACGCAGAGACGGAAAAAAATATGTATTGATATGATCCCGTTCCAAAAGCAGCTCCATAAATCGAGGTAGTTTATGAACCCGACGATCCAAGCGTGCATACTATACGCTCCTGCATATGCAGAGGCAGACGAGTTAAGCGTGGCGCCAAAGAGTGAGATTTTCGATCGGTGCAGCACACGGTGCAAGTAGGATACTGCACACACTGCGGCAGAGAGAACCGCATCAGCTCTCGGGTCTGCGTTATACGGAGAAAAAGCGGCGACGTTTTGACGTCTATTTCAATTACCACTCGAGCGCGTTGCGTCGCCGCTGCAGCAGCAGCAGCAGCAGCAACGGCACACACGGGCCGCGCAGCAAATATCGTGTGTTCGTTAACACGACTGGCAGTCGTCTTTCGCCGAGTGTGTACGGGGAATGCAAAGTGAGACGCGCCTCCAGCCCTCTCTCTCTCTCTCTCTCTCTCTCTTTCTCCCGCATACATCATATAGCGTACATATACGTGTTGTATATATATGTATATAAGCGAGCACGCGACCTGCGCAACGCTTGATGGGTTCATTAATCCGACACGGCCAGCTTTTTATATACTGATATATATGCCCAGAGGTGGAATTACAAGTATTATAATTACTTTGCGCTTGGATATTTCGTGAGGAAATATAATTAGGCAATTTTTTTTTGACGCCGCATAAAGTGTCGTTTGCTGCGGCTGTGAAAACTTTAAAAGGTACACTATCTTTGGGAGATTATTTTATTCTTATTAAATATTCGTAATATATTCAAATTGAAAAAGACGAGTAAGATTAGTTTTACCAAGTGTGATTTGATATCAATGTTTATTATAAGGTCAAATTTGATAAAAATAATAAATACAAAAGGGGTTGATGACTTTCATGAAGTGCATCTAATGGCCCGTTGGACGTGAATAGATTAACGACCTATCGTCACAGATTTTTTATAGCCTACGCGTGTTTGCACTTTACTAATTTATCATTTAGTTTGATAACAGCGAGTTCATTTGCAATGAATGCTGAAAAATACGATCGTCGCAATCAAGGACGGTAATTTTATAAAACGAGGTTTGACGAGCTCATTTCATAACTTTTTCTCGCGCGTTAAGGTAATATTGGCTTTTCGAAATATCGTAAAATGCTTTTCAACATGATTTTTTTATGGAGCCAAGTTTATTCGGCGCTAAAACGTTTTATGTATAGACCTTAATAACTATATAAACTCTAATTATACGTTATTTTTATATTTTTTAAAAACCAACTTAAGCTTTTAATGTCGTTGCTTCAATGAATCCATAAGTGTGCAATTTTATGCATATATTTATCGCGATGGTGCAATAAAATATTGCGATGCTGCAATAAAGACAAACAATAGCTTATTACAGCAGAATATGAAATACATTATGAATATATATTTTAAAATTAATAAGAATTTTGAAAATATATTGACACAGTTGAGTGTAATTTAACTGTTTAAATTGTCTATTTAAAGCCTTACGTTATTATTTGAACTTTATCGCCGATTATAAATTTTTTCATGCTTCTCAAAACTTGATGAAAACATCTCTACTTATACATTTCATTCAAAACGTGATGATTCCTGCCTCAATACCGTGAATATTTTTCCGCGACCCACAGAAAAATACAATATGAATATTCATATGTACCTTTACGTTTTACAAAATCACAATGCAAATCGTTAACGTTAATCGCAAATGTATTCACACATGATGGAATACTATACAGCGATGCTCGACTAACTCGTTTCAGTTTATCATACACATAAAAACAAAACCGTCGTTACTGCACCCAACATTGTTTCACATAAATCCGCTGCGATTATAAACAAACAACAAAGGCAAACATCACGCTGCATCGACAACGTATTGAATATTAGCCTCGCGCGCATGCCTGGAAAATCACAGCAAAGGATCGCGTGCACCTTTGTACATACATCGTTTCGCATCGAGGTACTGTGCTACGGTACACTGTTTGTCGCGCGGTGTCGCATGTATCGCGCGTTCCCTCCCCGGTCCTTTAAAAAGCCGTCGCGATGCTTTGCAAGTCTAACTCCCTGCGGAATGCAAAGTTCGCATGAGGCGCGCTGCAACAATGCAGTCTAGTAGAGCCTATAGGTCATATTAGCCGAGCGAGTCTCGCACGCGGGGGGCTTACAAACAGTCAGCGAGGCACACACAAGAGCTCCAGTTTCTCGCGCGGTGGTAGAAGTCGTGCGCGCGTATAATCTTGAGACTCTCCGTGGAGCGCTGACGTACTCCTCGGCAACAATGAGCTGCGCTCGACTCGTACACTAGCAAAGGGCTGCTCGCGATGTTTTGCGTGTCTAGCTGACCCCCGTAGGATGTCAACTATTCCCAACCAACTGCTCTTGTACACTTATTATGGACTAGTTGGGCTTTATAGATGCTGCCGATAGTCAGGAGTTCTCGTGCTGTTATACAGCTGGGCTTATACGCGATCGGTGATTATGCAGACTGCATATATATGGTTTGTCTGTGTGTGTGTGTGTGTATGTGTGTGTGTGTGTTGGGAGAGCTGTGCGCTTCCTTTTAATATGGAGGCGCTTCGTGTTTATTTTTCTCTATGCTAATGAAGCCGGTTCTAGCGAGCGATAATATGCTGCGCAAAGTGTCTTCGGTAGACTTCGTGCACCGCTGCAGCTACGCCAAAGCAGTAACAATGACTTCGACTAGCCTGAACTTCGCGAGTTGTTCAGGAACTAGTTTTCATAAAAAATGCTGAGCATATTTGAAAAACTACAACTGCCATGTGGCGTTTTAGTAATGGTATAGTGGTCGCGTAAAACTCTTCTTTTTTTACCAATATAGTCGCTTAGTAAGTCTTATAGGAAAAGAGAAAAATTTTCAAGAATTATCCGTATTTTCTGGGTGCAATCGCGTCGAAAGAATCCCGGTGCATCCATGCTTATATACAGCTTCTCCTCCATAGATAATTTAAATTCATATCTATTTCTCGCAAATCATTGGCTCAGTCAAAGGCAGGTTCACTCGCCGAGCGTTTTCACAAACCCTCTTCCCACGTCGTCGTGCACGTCAGTTTCACGTTTGCCCACGTGCCGCGGTTGCTTAACTGCACCATACCTATATATACACACACACACACAGACATATATGTATATACATGGCAATTTTCCTGCAATAACGCGAAAGCAAAACAAAACAGTATACCGGATCCACAGAATTTATTTTTCATTCGCAATCATACTTTCTTATTATCCCGGTTGTACGCCTTATCTTGTACATTACATGCAGATGGATTTCGCGGTTTGTCGCCGTTTTAGAAAGCCAACTCCCAAACGGAAACCAACAATTTTATTGACGCCCGAGTGTATATGGGTACGTGTAAGTTGAGTGGATGTTGCAAAATGCCGCTTAGCCATTCATTCCGTTTTATTTTGCACAATAGTGCTGTGTACTAGTAAGGAAACGTGGCGACTAGTTCTCTATCGATGCGGTATCGATATCTGCAGAGAAAATGTTTTATGTGATTCATGCCCTGCTTTGCATGCAACAATTATACATTAATTTCAAAAGCGAATTAGTTTGTTCATTTACAGGCATAAATTGGATATGAATAAATTGTAAAAAGTGAATTTTTTTAAGTCAAAAGATTTTTTATGGATTCGCATTGATTATGTCACTAATTTAAATAAAAAGTACATTGTTGAAAACAAAAAATTAATGAACATTAAACTGCGTGCATAATTTAAACATGAAACTTAAAATTGCTGCGCATACACAATATAATATCTACATTAATTTTAGAGCCTTTAAACATACAACATTTTTTAAAGCACGTATTCAACATTTTCATTTGTAGTAGTGAGTGAAACTCATTCTTGAAAAAAAAAAAACATGCTTCAAAAACTTCATACACTTATTCGCAGACAAAGCTACGCAATTTACACTTAAAACAACAATGCATGCAAATGTCGAGAATAAACAATTTTGAAAAAAGCAGAAATATTAATCCCATTTATTTTTACTTTGTTTGATTAATAAAATATTGCGATGCTGCAATAAAGACAAACAATAAAAAACATGAAATTACATATACCACATTTTATTTTACATCATTTACATGTTAAAACAATTTTTGGAGGTCGCTTTAGTATTTCCGCAAAACGATACGCACGAGTGGGCTCTGTAAAATGTAAAACAATAAAAACGCGGTTCGTGTCGGAAGGTCGATTTCTTAAAATAATCTTTATAAGCACATATGTTTTCTTTAGTCGAGAAGTTTTTGTTTCTAATTAGAGAGTCTAGAGACGTTTAAATATAGTGTCTGCGTATTAAAGAGGGATGGACCCTCATCCGCTGCATAATCAGACGGCTACCGTCGGAGCCGCTGCAGACTGGCGTGTACTTAGTGCCTCGGAAATTTCAAGCACTTTTTCTTTTCTTCTCTCTATCTCTCTCTCTTCAACACTCATAATAAGCTAATAAAACTACGCTGTTTTTTTGCATTAAAAACAATAATTGCAATTTTCCACTTAGACCCTACTAATGGTTATAGTCGAGTGATCGTTCAATTAATGTATAGAAACGCGACGAAAACTTGATTACCCATTGGACTAGATCGTGCGAGTAACGAGGGACTCGGCACATTTTAAATCATCCGATAGTAAACTAAATAATGTAATATCTTGAGCTAAATCTAGCAGTGTGCTACATCAACTGTTTATTAGATACTTTTGTATACGTCTATGATATAAACGTAAATGAAATTCAATCATTATGTTTTAATGAAAACGCACCACCGCATCAGTCCTTTATACATATACAAAACATTACTGCGTATCGTGCAGCGCACTCATCGCTTACGAATTTAAACGAAATTGTGAAAGTTGCGCCGCTCGGATGATGTCGCGCAAGGTGTACTTCTGCAACGTCCCTCGCCCCAGCGTGACAAACGACCCCCCCAAGTCCGCGCTATAGTATATCGTCGGCGAGAGAATTGTGTGCAGCAGCCCCCCACGGCAATTCGGCAAGTGCGCGCGCCGGGATCAACGTACCGACTCGGCACACTGCACCAGCGCGGCTCACACCAAGGATAGTAAAATCATCTCTGCCATCGGACTTGTGTCTATATATACATGTATTAACCAGCTCGAAAAGTTTCAGAGCATAGAGAGAGAGAGAGAGAGAGAGAGAGAGAGAGAAAGATGGGAAGTATATAGCGATGGGAAGTTGGCTGCAAGTAAAGCCTCGTCGCATAGCTAAGTACATGCATAAGTACACGGGGCTTCGCTACTCTCCGCTTCTCGTTCGCTTCGGCGAAGACAACTTGTCGGGGGCGGAGAGAGAGAGAGAGAGAGAGAGAGAGAGAGAGAGAACGAAGGGTCGTCGACTAGACTCGCGCCGCGCGTCCGCTCAGCCGAGCTATATATAGTCATGGTCTCTCCGCTGGTGCTGCTGGTGCTGGTGCTGCTTGGCGGTGTCTCGCCCACCTCTTTGAGGAGCGCGTGCGTGCAAAGCCAAGTTCCCTTAGCTCGGGGCTCGCCGCGGCTGCTGCACCTACGGAGATATCCGCTGCTGCAGCTTCTCTTTCTTTCGCGATTCTCTCGTTGCACACCCGGCCCCTTGCACTGCGCACATGTGCGACATACAGTCTGTATACATATATATATGTATGCGCGCACAAGCGAATTTACTTATATTCAGCGTCTCGCGGACGACGCACACAGAGGTACACGTCTTGCACACCGCGAAGAGGGTATCGCTCGAGCATCACTTCACTGCGCATGCAGTCTTTCCTTTGCGGACGCGCGCCGTGTATTTCCTACTTGAGCCCTCCCCTCTCGCTCTCTCGGTCTTTCTCTGCGTGCGCCTGCCTCGCACGTGAGAATTATTACGCTGTGGGTGGATTTTGTATTATTAGATTTATGGTCATTGCTGGAATTTCATTGTTTTTTGCCGCGGAGCCTGGGTGTATGGTTATCGCGGTTCGACGACCCTTTTGCTGCTTGCTCGTATAGTGTATTGGGTAATCGAAGCTATAAGAAGGGAAATGTTTGAATTGCAAAATTTTATAAGTACTCGTTATTGTTAATAAGGTTTGGCAAGGTTTAAAATTAAATTAAACATTGGAAGTAGGTGCACAAAAATACAAATGAATGTATGAAAATGTTTTTGGCGTTCTATCCCATCTACATACTGTTCAAGTGCGAGGTAGAAATATATGGACAACAAGTTGTCAGGCCTTTTTTTCTCCCCCCGTGCATTTTTTGTGTACTATGGTATGCAGTGCCAACGATGTTCCGCGCGAAAACAGAATAATGAATGAAGCGCCAAGTGCCAAGAGAATAAACAGAGTAAATTACTGGATGCAAAACATAGTTTTCGTGAAACATCAAAAATTTTCGGATAAAAATGAAATTGATAAAACTAATTCGTTAAACATTGTTTTATATTATGTAAAAGTTCAATGTTCTTGAAATTATTATTGTAAATTTTTAATTATAATTTTACTAAAAATAATAGATTTGAAATCTTTTGTATCTTATGTTGTACTTGTTATATAAATTAAATTCTATATAATATAGATTCACGTCATAAGATGTATATTACTTTAAATATAATAAATTTTGACAAATTTAAAATTCTTAAACTTTTCAGACACATTTTAATTAGAAACCTGATTAAAGTTAAATACAACAATGATGAAAAATTTGGTACCTCTTTGGTGGTTATGATACCAAAGATTCATCTAATATTCATTGACTACCCACTTATTTATGCATAGACCAATGCGGCAAGGAAACTTTTGTGAATTAACAATATGCATTCAGCTAAATAATTACATTTGCATTATTGCACTATGAATAGAAATTACGTGATTCCAGTTTTTGTTAACGAAAATCAACGTTACCAAAACTTTATATAAAAATAAGTATAGGGCATTGAAACCAGCCAAAGCATAATAAGATATTAGTTATCATATCTTTAACATTTTATTCAAGACACTATAATTATAAATAATAATGAGTTAATGCAAACTAATGTTTATTATCAATACAAAGCAATTGAATAAGATAAGAAATTTGCATTGCCTCGCAGACCACCGCTCAGACGTCCGATCAATCTTAATATCTCATTCCGCGGACAATTGTATTTCAATTTAATATCCCATTACTCTGGCAGCCGAGCAGAGGGACTCGCGTCAATTCGGCCAGAAAGTTCCAGGGACAATTGGCAGAGCAACTTTCATTAATAAATATCAAGCATTTCATTCGTGCGAGCATCCGCAGCACGCCACGACACCGCGAATTCCATTGTCCCCCTCCTCGGCTCCCAACTGCTCTGATGAAGCCATCGATCAAAGGAGGTGCACACGCGACATTCTCCCTCCTATGGCTGAGCACTCATCATCGGTCGACGTCGCCGAATACGAGCTCCAGTGTAGTGATGACCGAGATGACGTCGGCGAGAAACATGCCGGGCGCCAGGTGTTTGAGCGTCGACAGATGAACGAATCCCGGAGATTTGACGTGGATCCTGTAGGGCACACTGCTACCGTCGCTCACCACGTAGCACCCGAACTCGCCTTTCGGACCCTCGACCGCCGTATATGTAGCACCGGGCGGCACCTGGAAACCCTGGCTGAAGTGCTTGAAGTGGTGTATCAGTGCCTCCATCGAGGTCTTCATCTCGGCCCGCGGGGGTGGCGATATCTTGAAGTCGTCGACTTTAACCTCGCCCTCGGGCATCTGGTTAAGGCACTGCTCGATTATGCGCAATGACTGACGCATCTCGTGCATCCGTACCACGTACCTGTATATACACAACAAGGGCACACGCACGCACACACGCACACACGTACACGTACACGAGTGAGAGCTTGTCGTAAGTGCAGAGATTGAAATTTATGAGTGGAGATAATACCGAGAAAGCGCGCGGTCGATTTATCAAATCGTATACTGCTTATTCGGTAATGCGCGCCACTGAAAAGCCGAGTAATACTTAGCAGCGGGCCATTAAATTATTTCATGTCTCAATGTTCAATTTCGGGGACTTTGACAATGCATTTGGAGGCTCGTTTATCGGATAACGCTGCTCTCTGTCATGCGAATTTATATTCTCAAAAAACTTGCGTGATTAACTTTCTTTTGCAGTTTATACACGTACATTTAACTATAAACGAACTGTATAGGAAACCAAATCAGAAACTTTATACAAATTGATCTGAGATTATCGAATCCAGGTTAAACGAGCCAAAGGATTTGACAGAAGCAAAAGTCTATAGCAGAATCCTAAAAGGCTAATCAACCATACCTATCGTACGTGTCGCCATTTTTCCCAACAGGTACATCAAAGTCCACGCACTCATAGGCATCGTAGGGCATGGCCTTTCTGAGATCCCACTTGACCCCACTGGCTCTGAGCATCATGCCGCTGCATCCATGATTGAGCGCATCCTCCGCGCTCATGACCCCCACTCCCACGGTCCTCTGCCTCCAAATTCTGTTCTCCGTGAGCATGTCCTCGCACTCGTCGATGCGCTCGCTGAACTTCTTCGCGAATTCGTAGATGTCGTCCATGAGGCCGAGGGGCATGTCCGAGGCTACACCACCGGGACGCACGTAGGCCGAGTGCATGCGGGAGCCGCTGATTCGCTCGTGGAACTCGTAGACCTTCTCGCGCTCCTCGAACACCCAGAAGAAGGGGGTCAGGGCCCCGGTGTCGAGACAGTGGCACCCGATCGACATCATGTGATTCATGAGGCGCGACAGTTCGGCATACAGAGCTATAAAGACGGTGGGAAAGAAAGTTTAGGGTTGTTCTTCGAATATTCGTTTGCCTCGAGTTGAACTGATTTTATACAGTTGAAGAAATGCAGGGGGAAATGGATATTGGTCTAGCAATGACTTTGAATTTATTTTTCGCATTATCAGACTTTACATACTTGATAAAATAGAGAAATTTGAAAATTCCCCTCTTCTAGGGAGTTTGCAGTTATTGCTTGCAATTAGTTTAGTAAAACAGTTCATATAAATAACCTCGACCAAATTTATTGTTACAATTATGTCCATAAAGTAAGTTGATAACTATTGAAATTTATAGATTTTTCGTGCTAAATAAACAATACAATAATGCAAACAAACTGAACTCATTCGTTTGTGTCAAATTATTTATTTACAGATCAATTTTTAAATCTAAAACCTTTATTTCGAAATTCAATTTTAGATGTTCCGTTTCATGCGATAAAGTAGAAAGCTTCTCTACATATAGTTCAATCCTTGGACAAAAGGCTCTTAAGAACTCAGCTTGAAAAATCTTGTTTTCTCGAGGGATTACAGAGAAGAAGATCGAGGGCAAGACATTAATGTACACAATGTGTTCGGCTTTATTGCAGTGAAATAAAACTATCCTTGTACCAAAATATAGCTTTAGTCCTGGATCCTCTTACCTGTTTTATTATTATTAGTGCAATATCTTTCAAGAGTCTTGAAATTTTTCCACATTGTAAGAATGGATAATAATAAAAATGAAAATAATATTAATGTAATTTAAATTCTACAAGAAAACATTTTACTCACATCTACATAACCTGCAATATTGGCGGCTTCGAATATCTTTACATTTGTCAAAAAACCGTAAAATATTCTCTTGTATACGTTCTGTCATGCTTTTTCTATCACTAAAGTACAAATCCCATGCTCGCAATCAAATGGAAATTTTAAGTAACGAAGTTGCGTTAGCAGTCCCATTCACAGACTGAGTTCAAAACTTCATTAGAAGTTCGTACAAAAAAAGAAAAAATCTCCTTTAAATGAGACAAAAGAAGTTTAACGCGCTACACCCCCCACAATCCACTTACTGCGAATGTACTTGGCACGACAAGGAATATCAATGTTGAGGAGCTTCTCCACAGCCAGACAGTAGCACTGCTCGTTCGAGTAGACCGAGACATAGTCGAAACGATCGAAATACGGCATCGCCTGCGTGTAGGTCTTGTACTCCATCAACTTTTCCGAGCCGCGATGCAAGAGGCCAATGTGGGGATCCGCACTCAAGACTATCTCGCCGCTGAGTTCCAGTACCAGACGCAGGACCCCGTGAGCCGATGGATGCTGAGGACCCATGTTGATCTTTATGTTCTTGATCGTCTGCTTTGCATCTTCTATCTTTGTAGAGTAGGGATAGAATTTCCACTTTGGAATGTCCGCGTTTTCGGGCGGGACCCATAGGAACTGCGAAAACTGTTCGACATACTCCTTGTCGGGGTACCACCAAGTTTCTCCGAATCTCTGACTTTTAAGTTCAATCGACATGATCAGACACCAATTTTATATACGTTTGTGATTTATACAAGGCGATAGAATGCCGGAATATATTGATTATGAATATTATTGTATTATGATTGAAATTATCGGTTCGGATATCTTTATTGGCCTTATAGGTTATAAGTCAAAGAAAGTAGTAATAAATATTTGAAAATTTTCACTTACAATAGTTAATGATTATTACACAATTATCTGTTGAAAATTGGTGCTTACTTGACGTATAATACGGAATTTCGAAGAAAACCATTAATTTTATCAGTTAATAATGGCTGCACCGTATATCTGTTGATCTTTCTTAGAATCATGTTAATATTATATGTTTGACAATATAATAAGATACAGAGGTGTTCCAATCCGATTAACCTTCATCACACAATCAAATTACAACTTCACGAATGGACAAATAACATGTTTTAAATAACCTGCAATATGTCTCCACACAATTTATTGATCCAACGTGAAAGCTTTCTTTTGTTTTAGTTCGTATTAGAAATTATAGAATTTTTTTATAACCCATTATATGATGCCAAGACGTGATAGTGCAAAAAAGCTTTTTATCCTCCACAAAATTTATATTCAATATCCAATTCGAATTTCGCGTATCAATGCGCATAAATAAATAACGTCCAAAAAAATGACACTCCTGTCGCACCGAGACCTTTTATTTTATTAACACAGGGCCGCAGGCGCGGTGTCATTCGCGAATCGTCAATCGCGCTATACGCTTCTATCTCTACATCGCACGTTAATTCTTTCGTGTCGCAGATTTTGCGATTTCATGCGTTTAAATCACCTCGGCCGTCAAATTAGTACGAGAACGTTGACTTCGGTCGATAATATAGAAGCGGCGCTGGAAATTATCGTAGGGTAACACGCGAATTTCGTGCTAAAACTATTTAATGAATTTTGTCACGCATCATTGTTGTTATCATTTTACATGATCTCAGAAATTAATAGTGTACGATAATTCAATGCTATCTTGAGGAAAAGTATATACCCATCGGTTATGAAAACTAGGCATAATTAAAAATAAATTCTTAGTATTTGTAGTTCGCACAACTTTTTCTTAACTTTTTTGATCGTCTAATGAAGGAATAATTGCTTTTTACTTATAAGAACAAATTGTATAGGCGTGATTCTTATAAATAGTTATTAGCTCAATATCAAAAAGGTTACCCCTTCATCATAGTAATTCATAGTTAAATAAGATTTATGAATATATTACGATAAGTTTAATATATTACTTGATATACTTACATTAACACAACCATAAAATTGCAATCACTCCTTCTCCTTTTACTGAAAAAAAAAAAGAATAAAACAATCGTCGTGTACCGCCTTTTCGTATTCGAAAGCCATCATACCAAAATAATGGAATTTACGCGAGTATGTTCCCGGCTCCTTTCATCGAGGATTATCTTTCCTCTTCATATGCCCTCTCTCCTCTCTTTCTCTCACACTCCACGTTCTCCGTATACACGTCTCATGCGCGCGCTATCACTTTTTTCCTTCATATCCGCATTTTTCTTTATCACTCGCTCGCTCCTCCATTTCGCGCCGCGAGCGTTCAGAGCAGAGAAGATTGAGAGGCAAGCGCGGAGAAGAAAGGATGGCAGCTCTGCGGAAACGAGTGCCGCGGCGAGAAAATATAGGAGGAATAAAGGGGTGAAACGAGGAACAAGAGCGTGGCGAAACGTGGAGGAGAGAGGAGAGAAGAGGAGTAAAAATCGACTCGGGGTTCCGCGACTAATGGAGAAATTCCGACACGATCGAAAGTCAACGGGAGCTATTCGGCTGCTGCTGCTGCTGCTGCTGTTGGCGAGGCATATAAGTTGGTGCACTGTGCACGCCGCACAAACGATGCAGTTGCTCAGCTCTCTCTCTCTCTCTCGTCTTTCGTCTCGCGCCAGATATCGAATGACATTCCGTCGGCTCGATTATATGTGCATGGGAGGAACCGTATAGCACCGGGTGATGGAAGTAAAAATAAGACGCGACAATAGAAAGTATATATATGGAGAGGATGGACGAGACGCGACGGCAAACGAGGAGAGCGATATCTGAAAATTAATTGACAAAGAGGAACGATCAGCGAGCTAATATAGCGCGCGGCGACTTTCTTTTTTGCATCCAGCATACCTCATGAATAATTTATTGGCTTGAAAAATTGTGTATACTTAATGATGTTACACGACTTGCGCTTACGCGAAACTTTGTCATTTTGATTATACAATTTGAGTTTGCGAATCTTAACAATGGCACTTTCGTCTTATTTGTAGTTTGATATATTGATCGATTGCTTGTTCTGAAAAAATATAATAGTATAGCAGCTTTTAAAGTTTGGTTTATTCTAAATTATTCGAATTAGAAGTCCAATAGTATAGAGCTATTTGCTAAACAATAGCGTGCTAATCAACTTGATAGTAAATAAAATATTTTTTTTTCTGCGTACTGTGAAGTGCAAATGTCTCGAAACTGTGATTTACAGCTAGAATGAAGTCATTTTTGAGATTGCGCATGATTCATCTTCCCCTCAAATATCAGCTTTCATATCTACAATACTTCAACGGCAAAAGATAAAGTGCACTCCTCTTTTTTGCAAACATATTGCTTTCTGTTTTTTCTTTTACAATCAGACAATATTAACCGCGCAGCAAATAAAATTGTCGCTCATACAATGAGAAAATACAGCATCAGCTTTGGGCTAATGAAAGTCGTAATATTTATTCAATAGTTGTTGGCGTGGCATATAGTGCGAGTAGAAGTAATACAACGATAAGAAGGGAACGATAGAACTACAATATCGTATAAGGGAGAGCTTATAACGATCAGGCCTCCCGGTAATTAACGAAGTTACGACGTTACGCTAATGTAATAATAATGCACCGCTAATTGCGCGGCGTTGCAGGCTTCTAACGAACCGCGCGCCTACATTGTAAAGCCAAGCATAAATTCGAGTATTTTGTATTTTTGTTCCAGCTTCCACCGCAATCAAGGACTTACTCGTTTTTAGCCAGGAAAAAGTCACGGCCGACCAAGTAGCAGCACGTTTTTTATGGTTTTGAAAGAACTCGGTAAGTTTCATTACGAATATTTCTGATTCTCGTTTGTGCGGCATTTAGTTCCATTAGCTCGCGTACAGTATTTTATCGTTGATTCTATATCTGAGATCTTGTCTACATGCGATTTCTACTGTCAATTTAATTATATTTATTTCATGCATGTCTGGTTATATGTTCCAACAACTTCAAAAGGACGTCCAACGATCTAAGGATTTTACATAAGTATTCGTACAAAGCTAGAGAATATCGCTTTTTAGTTGCAGGACGCAATTATTATCTTCTTAACCATGTAGCACCTATTCAAAGCGCTGAATTAAACCAAAAAAGAAATCGGCAATATATCATTCAGCTACATTATAGTAGGTGCACTCTTTTGTTCGTGTTTCTGGAAACTAAAGTTTCCTTCCCGACACGAAGGCCGCTCGTGCTAAACGTTTCAGTGCTTATGCGAGCCAACGAGATTATATCTCGACGAAAGAAACGCGCAGAAAAAGTATACACAAGCTGCGGGAACTGCAGCTCTCTCGCTCATTTCAATGGCCACGTATTTGCAGAAAATGCGCCTGACAAACGTTCCTTGATTTTTTTCAATACAATAATACACATCGCTTGCAACGCGTGGATGTAGGTATGCGAGGTAAGAGAGATGCGTATATCGCGCAAGACGTCACTAGCGATATGGGTTTTGTATGGATACAAATGAGGAGGCTCATTCCCGGCGTCACGACCATACGTATATGCATGCTACGTAGTCGCTAGCCGAGGCTTTCGTATAAGAATTTACGATTGCGCGCGTCCATACGGTAAAAGGCGAGCTGACGACGGTATATAGCCTAGCTCTCTCGACTCTCCGAGCGCTGTCATCGGCTCTTTTCACGAGTGTGTCGCGCTCTTTGCTGTCTGTTCTCGGTGCTGCACGTAAGGACAGTAGTAGGAAATGTGGTTAACCGACAAGACCGCGCTAATCTCATTTCCGTCGCGCAGGATTTTCACCTAACGCAGAATAGAGGCTCGATATATTTTCTCCTGCTGCGTTTGTCGCAATTCGATATTTTTTATTCTACCCCTGTATACTATTTACTTCTCGTCGGTTTCGACTATTTTTTCATAGCGTCCAATATTTACTCTTCGCGCATCCGCACGCGCAAAAAGCGCGTGCGTTTATTCAATTTCTCTATACATTCAAGGTTTTTTATTCTTCTCGCGCTGGATTCGTTACTTCATATTTACTTTTGCACCCGCAAATAATGCGGTGCTCGATGAAAAACGAAAATATTCTATCGCCGCTTTTATGGGAATTGGCTTTAAACTAACTTGCCACACGCACAGAGTGACAGCTGCTACCATTAGGAGAATCTGCGCACATCGTCATTAGGTCGGTGCGAGTTAAAAACTCATAAAGCTAATTCTCCACCGAAATCCCAGCTGGATGATTTAAAAGCCATCGGAGCAATTGCGAGTTGCGAGTCTGCATTAGTCAAACGCCGCGCGGCTGGCGAACAATGACGAGGCACTCGGTCAAATAAAACGACAGCTCTGCCGAGAGAGACAGAGAGAGAGACCCGAACGATTAACCGGGCGGGTGATTCGAACTAGTATTAGGGACAACTTCATGCCCCCGTGCCTCCATCCCACGATAATCTGAGTCTCATTATCGGTCTGAATTGGCGCTGTCAGGACAATTTCGATCTCGCTCTATCCCTCTCTCGCTATAGTTTCTTCGGCTTATAAAGTCTCTCTGGCCCCGACGTTTTTGGCTTGCGGCCAGCCATGCAAATCGCGAATTGGCCTACTTGCCCGTATATATATGCGCCTCTTATTCTCTATTTGGCTTTTTTAGCTGGTCTATCTAGCCGCGGCGGCGGCGACTCACTGTATATATAAGAAAATCAATTTTATCTCCTATCGCCCATCGCGATACGGAATAATGCTCGCCTATCCGGGTAATCGTTTACTGACTTTTCCCTTTTATATGTATCTTCATAAATTATTGATAAACTTCTTTCCACATTTTTAAATTGTGTAATTGCAACAGCGTATTCTCGCTGTTTTTTATAGATGCCTTCCGTTATCTATAAGTAAGAAAAGTTGAATAAAATATACAGTAGGTCACATGGCTAAAGGATTATTTATAGAATTATATTTAAACAATAATGTAATCATTTGTAATTTCTAGAGTATTGTTTACAATTCTCATTATCTAGAATTATCATTTGTATATAATTCTTGAATAACCAGAATTACACTATTGTCTGGATTTAAATTCATTTAAGGATAAAACCGTATTAAGATTTATTACTTTTTCCACGCAGTTTTAAAGCAAATGCATACATGGTACATATAATCGTGAATATTTTAAAGTCTAACTCTTTCAATTTGAAAACAAACAGAAAGAGAGGTTTTAATTTACTCTTAACATTTCATATATTGAGTACATTATTTTAAATATTTTGAGACTTTCCTGATACAAGATAAATGGTTAAAATATTGCAGAAGCCTTTATATTGGTATAAATATCAGTAAAATTTTTTAATCTACTCTTTATTTTGGAATTTTTTAAAGGCACTTACACTCTTGAGCATAAAATACTAATAAAGCATAATTATTTTAAGATCTTTAGCTTTCGAGCTTTACTTTTAGCTTACAAATTTTCCTTTATAGATTTTTAAATGTAGATCTTAAATATTGGCTTGTAGAGATTATTAAAAGCTTAAATTAATAAAGAAATTTATGATGAGCAATAATTTTGGCATTTCACTAAAAACAGTATAATGTGAAATGGAAATATAATGTACATACTTACTTTATGGGCTATTAAATGATTAGGTTAAGCGACACGTAAATAACATGCTATTTAAAAATAAAAAATATATTTTGTAATGACACGAAAATAAATTAAATATTAAAACTACCGAAAACTTGTTCCATATAAATACTCTTTTGCAACATAATGGCTAATATCTCAATTAGTCTCAGATTTCAATCTTTGAAATAAGTAGTAGGTATTCTCAGTGCTACTTAATTATTCCACTGAATAATCGCACTCTTAAATCAACGGAACAATAAGCAATCGAAGTCGAGAGAAGGCGTTACAAAAGTACATTATTATTCCTTATCGTGACTGCGATTAATCTTTAACCTCGTTTCTAATTGTTAGTGTAACTTAATGCTAAAGGAGAACAATAACCTCATCTCCCTCGAGCTTTTAATTGCGCCATACGAATTTCAAATGTGTACAGACGTTGGGGTGCGAAACGAATGTATAAACTGTTCGGCGAATAGAAATAGCTGAACTGTAGGTGTTTGAACTTTGACTCATGCACAAAAATAATTATAACAATGTTTCATGCAGATTTTATTACATGGGCTTCTATAAATATAGGAAATTCGTGAATATGATTCACGAACACTTGAAAATTGATTTTGCTATTCTAGTTGCTAAAAGTTTATATTCAGCAATTGTGACAATGCAATTATAAATAGAATAATTTATCGTCAAAATTGAAATAATGAGCATTTGAGCAACGCGTGTCACTCCTATTTAATTCCAAACTGTCGATAATAATCGCTTTTATCAAATTTGCTTGTTATGACACACACACTGCAGAGAGAGAGAGAGCGGGCTTACACCGAACTCCAGTGGATTAAATTTTTAATAAGACAAAAGGTACTGGCGATGTATGTATATTCCGCGAGAGCCGAAACAAAAAGGAGTCGGAACAAAACTTGAGCTTATTAGGGGTCTGGAACGGTTGGCACCTCTCGCGCGGCTATTCGATATAGCGTAAGCTTCCTCTGCAAAAACAAAGTCTCATAATCCATGGGCATTATCTTGTCTTTTGATACACACCTATAGACTATATACGCAGTGTTCAAGCTCCAAGCGAGGGACATATGCGCGTTGTTACCTATATCCAGGGAGAGCTCGTCTCGCTCGCTGCCTGTGCAGTGCGTAGCAATCGTGAGTATTATATGTGCACTGCACTCGAGAGACAAACGACGAGCATTGTTATTATCTCGAACCTCGAACCTCCGCATTTCTTATTTAAAGTTGTCACGGTATGTGTTTAGGTGCGATTAAATTGTTTAAAAAATAAACTGTCACGTACAACGAAATCGTTTAAGAATGAACAATTGAAGATTCTGGTGATGCATATGCTGAAGAAAGTAAGGAATTACACATATATAACGTAGAAATTTCTGTAAATAAAGATTGTAAATGAGTACTCTCTTCTTAAATAAACAGCTTGCTGTATATAATGCCTTGTACAGATGGAATATTTGTGCACTAGGGAATTTTTCGTCTTGAAAATGCCGTTTTATGGTTCTCTTTATCGCCCAAATGAGAAAACAGCTTTACCGAGCTATGCAAGCATAATTTTCCATTATATAGGTAGCATCAATCTTACTACAAGAGATTTTACACGAAAAATGTAGTATATGGATACTTTACATTGGCTATAGCGTGCGTACTTATAATTTTTAAAATCATTCGTCGTAAATTTCCTTACAACAGAAGAATAATTCTTTGAGCCTACCAATCCTACATTCACATTTGCGATCAGAAACAAAACATTGCCCCGCGCAGAAAGGACTCACATCGCAAGTTCTGAATCCAAACTGCGGTGCCCAAGTGTGCATAATGTAGTTCGGCCACTGCAAGAGCGGAAACTCAACGAGACGCTATATAGCGCGACTTTTCTATGCCCCAGGTCAGCGGGTCGTCGTCGTCGACTGCAGGGGTCAGACTCACGAGGTTATCGCTCCCTTTTGTCGGCACTCGCGAAGCGCCTCTTCTCTCTTACATAAAACTGACCGCGCCGTCGCGAGTCCGATGCACTTATAGATCGAGTCTCTCGATAATGTTAAACTCGTAACTTTCGGTTTTAATGCATCACGTCGCCTTATATTTCCATCGTGATTTTAACTTTGATCTCTCTCTCTCTCTCCCTTTCTCGCTTGCTCGCGAGACTTCTTCTCCCGATCGCTCACTTTGATAATGATCCGAGATACTCTGCGTCTTTCCCGACGTGTTTTTCAGTGTTGCTGACTGCTTCTTTTAGGTCGCGTTGATGGAACACGTAAACGCGGTTTGCAAGGCCGAAATTTAAGAGGATATTGATAACATTATTAAAGACATATGCTTTTTGGAGTGGCTTAATTTATGCCCGGCGACGCGTGAATAATTGCCACGAGTGCGAAATTAACGTGTTGTTCGAATTTTGAAAAATGAGGATTTTAATTGAAATGTTAAGAAAATTTAAGAGGAACTTTCGTCTTAACTGATTGCTGCTAGTTTATTAAGTGTATATTGCATCCATTCGTTATTGATGGATCGAAAATATAAGATCATTATTCGATTGAGCTGTTCGAGTCTCGCAATATATTATTATTGCGATAAATAACTTTTTGAAATTATAAATATGAAAATCGCATATAGTGAAAGACGATCCAAATTTAACACAGTCAGCGCAGTTTAATCCAATATAAGACTGAATTCATCTCATGTATGTAATTCTCAAAATTTCTTACCGAATCTTGATATTGAAGTTTTTTTTAAGATAATATTTAAACAGTCGCTGTTTTGAGAGTTTTTATGCTTCTCAATAGACTAACTATTACTTTACTCAATTTTGAGTCCACTTTCATCCCATGCTAGGTATTTAAAAAAATAAATAATAAATGCTTAAGTTATGCAGGTTTTTCTAAAAATGCACTTTTTGGAAAAATAAATTTTTCTCAAAAGGCCCATTTTTTTATGAAAATTTTTATGTATGTAACTCACCTATTTTTTCTTTTGGAAAGAGATAAAAAATAAAATAAAATACTAAGTTTTATTTCGCGCCTTATGGTCGTGGTCATCATATAGCCATTATAAATAGACTTGTGCGTAATTATAGTGTACATATGTGCAATATATACAAGTAAATGTAAGAGTACACATACATTAATGTACTTTTACATTTGCGTGTTACATGGATGGCGTTAAGCTTACCACATAACAAGAAAAAGTAGGCTTAGGTTACATGTATCCAGCCTTTTTCAAAATTATATCTTTTTTTGAAATTTCTCAATTTATAATTTTTTCTACGCTACTAACCCATTGAATACTTCTTTTGAACAATGTACGTTTCAAACCTGTATCAAAAGTGTAAATTATGAAATTAAACTTTTAAAAGGTGAAATGTACACTTTACTTTTTATAAGGTTGAAAACGTACGTTTTAATCTTTAATAAAGTTGAAAATTAACCTGTTTAACTTTACTTGTCCAGATTTTACCCTTAGAAGGTTTAGAGTGCGTTGCTTCCGAAATTTTCTAGAGAATAAGAGTTCTGTATCCCAACTTTTTTGAAAGGCATATAAAGAAAGTTTGTAAATATATAGTGATTGTAGGCTAAGTCAAGCTAACTAAGAAGTTTAGGGCAAGAAGCGACTTGCCCTCGTATAGCGTATTGATTTTCGAAAAACATTTTTGGAAAAACGTATTTAGTTTTTTGCGAAACTGTCATGCAAAGATTGGTCGCAAGCGTCGCAGCTGCATCATTTCCATAAAATTATCGGAACAGTTGCTGCTGTTCCGATAATTTCTCGTTGCTTCTGCAGTGGTTGCCCCTATTACGACTGTGATTTTTGCTGTTCAGCTTGATAAACAAAACATTTTTCAAGTTTTATTCATAAATATCTAAGACACTTAGTGCATTCCATTTCAAGATTTCTAAATTTCCAGATTAATTTGCTTACATTACGTTCACCTATTAGCCCTCGAGCTTTAAATCGCTTGAAAATTTCTCCCAATTTTGTCGACAAACACATAAGCGAAGGCGCCGCGTCAGCGATTGACCGGTTGGCTCCTCCCCAACTTCCCAATTACCGCTACACTCGCGCACTCGGTCGCGGATCAAGCGGGATCGTCGGCTAAATCTCCGAATCATCGTTCTCGCGCACAGCCGAAACGTACTGCGCGTCTTAAGCTTTAAGCCCCTGTGGTACATTGCACGCGGCTCGTGTATGCCTCGTCTGCCTCGTCTGCTGCATGCAGTAAGCAAGCGACATTAAACCCGTTTCATCCCGCGCGAGTCACTTCGTTATACGGCGCATAATATCCTGTTCTGGGGCTCTGCGCTCGCCACTACGCCGCAAAGGCTCTCTCGACCACAAAAGGTGAGAAGCCGAACAAGAGGATTATGCGCTGTATAGCAAAAAGTATTCAATTAAAGTACTGCGAGTCGCGAGGCGTTGACAATATTAACGCGTCCTTTGCCCCAGGATTTACAACGTTGCTGCGATCGTATGATTTACGATGTTTCTGCTTTTTACTTAGAGGTACGTCGACGAAGAGAAAAATGATGGTCCTTCTGTGTAACTGAATGTGCCAGGCGTTTACGAAATATTATTGTGGATGAGGTAGCGATATATAACTGTAATAAGCGGATAAAGTGTATGTGGCGCTGCTTCGGTATAAAGGTTGTACAACGAGCGTTGAAAAAGTTTAATTGCCAGAATCCGGAAGCGCGATATGCCGTATTATAGTCGTTGCGTGGCGCACTTGGCCGATTTACGCTTAAATTACCCGCATTATTCAGTCGGCCAAAATACGTTTTTCTTTCAATGTTTTAATACCTCGTTAGAAAACAAAGTATCTGATTTACGGTGGCTATACGTTTGGGATTTTAATTATACAGTTAGGCCCTGACATAATTATAAATGACTGTTTTATACGATATATATATAGGTGTTATTACTTCTAAATTGTGATTCTTACACAAGTACACGTTTTTTATAGATGATTTACAGCATCTGAAGGTCATTGCATTATACCGTTCAATAAAGCTGCCACAAATACATTGGATTTCTTACATAATCTTCTTAACTATATTGATTAATTTGCTAAAAAAGAACTTTACCTATATATACACAACCAGTTTTAACCGGCTAATTTTTAGCGAAGATCCAATCTCTCATAAATTAGGCGACAGATTAAAAAATGTACTCTGCACTCGTGGTCGATCACGATTTTATCATCACATAAAAACTTTCAATATAAAAATGCCAATCAATTATTATAAGTAGGTATATATCTCGGAGGCTCGGTCGAGTGCGAAAACTCCGCACGTCCGAATACTTGGGTTACGCGAGCTGAGCATCGTAAAAAGCGCATGATAAAAGAAGAGCGCCATACGCGAAATTGATGGAAGAAAAGGGCAGGGGATGGCAGGGGAAAGCTGGGAGCGAGAAGAAATTTCGCAGCTCGATCGTAAACGGCGATTCGAACACCTCGGAATTACACTTTTTACCGCGGCGTCCCAAGCTATTATCGTCAAGCGTTTCCTGCGCTCCACACTCTCGTGCGGCCGGGCTGCAGCTTCTTCTCTTTCGCCTCGCGACGAGCGAGAGATTCTCTCCTTGGCTGCTGCTGCTGCTAGTCGTCTCCGGTTTCCCCCATAAAAAAGGCCCCGTATAGCCGCCGCGCGCACACACACACACACATGCGCGCGAGAAAGCGAGCGAGCGAAGGAGCGAGGGAAGCCTTTGTGCTCGGCGTAGGTGGAACAAGAGGTTATTTATCGGTGGGCGCGGACTGCCGCCATAGCCTAGAGAGAAACAGAGAGGAGAACCCGTTCACGGGATTTTCGGCGGAGCGGGTGGTCCTCAACCCGAGAGAGAGAGAGAGAGAGCTTGTGTATTATTCACGATCTTTCTGTATACAAAAGCGCCGTCCCACTTTTCGAGGACTGCCGCTTGTCGGACGTGTGTGTGTGTCGCTCGCTGTATGTATATATGTGTAGGCATAGTCGTGAGCGCGAGCACGACGACGATCGATTAGTAAAACATAAGTCTTTCGGAGGAGCCTCGAGCGAGCGGGGGCCTATATGTATATACTCCATACTACATCTCCGCTCTCGACTGGCTTTAACGCTCGATCCACTCTTTTCTTTTTTCACTCACATATTTTTACATAATGCGGGCCGAGTCGATGTCTCTCCGACTGCATTAGGCTCGTCTTTCCATGAGCCTTTATATGTGCATCTCTTTTCGATTTTGTATATATACGGGAGATTACGCGGCCTTTTCTTTTTTCGTCTTTATTGGATGTCTTTGCGGCTTTGTGTGCAAAGATCGCTGTCGCGGAGATGTAGCGCACGAGTGTACAAGTGTAAAAGGGAATGTTTTTCTCGTTCTCGAAAAATCCATGTGAACGCGCTGTTTATCTTTCATTCGAAAGAATGGCACAGGAGGCGATGTCGCGGACACGTTATCCTTTTTTGCTTTATTGCGGGAGATGCTTTTTTTGACTTTGTGGAAAACTTGCGACATTCGAAAGTTGACATTATTTAGCGAGATCATAATGTTTTGAATTAAATCTATCGTTTGTTTTCTTGATGTTCTTGAGCAATTTTTACTTGTTTCATTTAGTTGTATTGTTATTTAACCTTTCTATTTTTATTCAATAAAAATAACATTTGATAATGTATTAGTAAAAACGGTTGTTATACAGAGAACAGAAATCAGCTTATTTTATGAGCTGTGAAAAATAAAATAAAAAAAAAGTAATAAATTTTCATGCCAATTGATTACGAGTTACGTCGGTTACGATGATTAATAAACGAGGTTGCAACGCGAAGCCTACCATTATTATACAACTTTTAAGACTCGTTACAATTTCGAGTTACAAAACAGGTTAAGTATGTTTACTCAGAGTTCCATCAGCTCGTGTACGATGGGAGCTAGAGCACAGCTGCGAGAGAAATAGAAACGCACTCGCTATTAACAATCAGATAAAAGTCGGGCAGTTAAAGCTCGAGAAATTGCTAATAATTTCACTCTCTGTCTCTGTCTCTGTGCTCAAGCCATTACCCGTTACAGCCTCACTCGCGCGCTCTACTCGCCTAAAACAGATCTTTTCGCAAATTACCCGCATTTCGAAATGAAGCGGCTCTCGCAATTTCGCGACACTGCAGCAGAAGCAGAGTCACACAACTCGTGCGCTAAAATCTCGATAAGCGCGGTTCCGTTCTCCTCTACACCGTTTCGCGAATTCTCTTCTCCCGACTCATTTGTACCTAAATACCCGAAAAAGAGAGACGTCCAATTATACATCCAACAGCCAAGTGAAGCCGCCGCGAATAAACAAGCCGCGCGCGAATTATTAACGGCAGCCCAAAATTACGTATAGCCGCATATAATAAGGTAGGCGCGCGTATCTTCGAGTCGGCATCTGAGCAATAACGCAGCAACATTTTCGTTTAGCGCCGCTCGGCATCGCGATAAGTCAAGTCCGTTACCCGTCTCTTTTCGTACAGAATAGTCCATGCACATTGCACACAGCGCGAGATGGCAGAGGGTCAAACTCACGAGAATGAGAGAGAGAGAGAGAGAGAGAGAAAGAGAGCGATTCTTTCTGGGAGTGCAGAGAGCCGCGCGCGCATAATGCGGGGACCGCGCGTCGCTCGCTCCTGCCCATTTCGCCAAATATGGTCGCGAATGCGCTCCGCTCGGCCACCGCGCCGCGAGTGCCGAATGCAATAAAGAGACGCGCGGAGGGAGGCTCTCTCTGCGTCTCTTTCTCCTCTCTCTCTCTCTCTCGGTTTGTGTACAAGCTGGATGCACCAGACCGCGAGAGAGTTCCTCTCGTGGTGCACGCGAGTACAAAAGAGAGGAGGAGGAGAGCGCATAATGCGTGTAGCTACGAATGCTACTGCAGTGTATATATCGTATACGAGAGCGGGAGGATCCTCCTTGGGTTTCGATGTACAGGTAAAATCGTTAAGGGCGTTTTTTATGAGGCTAGACGCGCTTATTTGCACTTTCGGCCGAATGATCTATTGGGGTGGGGATAGCGAGCTGATGCAGTTTAGTTTAGTCCTGATTACTTCATTTTACTAGTATTCAAGTATATCCAAAGTGATTTTTTCTTTCGCAAAATAATAATTTATATTCCGAAACTGTTGCGTATTAGGTAACTGGAATAATATTGTAAACATTCTGATATGAGTTTCGAGCAGAGTTGTTGCATCGTATTTGGTACGCTCGCGATATGTTCTATCCAGGAATTTCTATTGCTATATCGTATTCGCTAATACGAGTACAGCACATACAAACGAAGCGCTTAAAGTTGTGCCATGTATATACATGCAGTAATTTGCCCTCTACTCGAGCTAACCGCGGTAGCCTCACGCACGCACACGTACACGATACACATCCTTAAAATCTTTGTTTGTGTGAGAATATACTCGTAGCGAATATCTAACTCAAAACAAAATTGTCATGAATTTGATATGGGTTTTATACGCACATCATATATTAATTACAGAACAACATTATCTAATTGTTTAGCAATTTTTCGTTGCAATTACATGTATACAGAATTGTAGTATTTATACTTTACAATAAAGCAATACCTTATATCGTGTTACTTGTGAACCACCTAAAGTTCACAATTAAATCCTATCATCGTTTTTTCCCTTCCGTATTTGGCGAAGAATTTCAGAGCGATGTCGGTTTGGCAAGAACCACCCATGACGATGGACATTGGGAGACATTCCTTAAAGTACGTCGAAAGATTCAACGAACCAGTGAAAAAACTCTTACTCGCAATTTTTAATTTAATTCTAAGAAAAAAAGCATTTAGGATTACATTGCAGTCCCTATATACGTTATATACATTTGCCAATATTTATTATTCTCCTTATTGAACAAACCCAGTCTGCTTTTCAAAAGGACTAAAAAATAATGTTTTAATCTTCTAAAAAGCACACACTTTCTTACTGCCAGGCATAAATCATGCATGCAATTACAAAAGGACACGATATATGTATACATACGTGATGTAATCCCCGATCGATAAAACGTCCACGGGTTACGAAACCGTAATAATTCACCGATCGAATGAAATTTCCCAAGTGCCAAGTATAGAATACAAGCGCAAGACTCTCGCGGCGCAAAGTCATTGTGTGTACCTATAGTAGTAGTAGTCGATATATAAAGAGGGCGGAGACGTTAATTATAATTATCCTTGGTATAGCGACCCTTCCTTTCTCTCTATACTCTCCTTAAACAGCGCACAATGAATTCGACAGTCGAGCTTACACACATAACACACACACAGATACCTATATATAACGATCTGTATATAGAAGGAGAGACTGCTTCTGTTCGTGTGTCTATAATTGACGGCGTTGGCGCGGGTTCTGCAGCCCTGTAGCGAGATACGAATCTTGGACTGTTTCGCTGCAGCAGTCTCGACACCATGCCTCTCGAAAACGGGTCGCGAACGTAAGGGAGAGGAGAGAGAGAGAGAGAGAGAGAGCCAAAGTGCAGCAGGACCGCGACTGCCTCGTTAAATTCGCGCGAAGCGATAATTAGCATTCGACGCCTTTATCATTCTCGGTCTTCGAGACGTTTCGCGCGGGGCTGGGAAACAATCGGAGCAACGGCAGCGACAGCGTTGCGATAATCAGCGCGTCATTATGCGTCGCTGCAAAGCCTCGGCAGACCGACAAAGCGATCGGTTTTACGTCTGCGGATTCCGAGATACTTGTATGTATGTATAGCTTCTTTTTGCTTATAGTTAAAGCGACGGCGATAATTATGCGCGCGTGGAGAGAGAGGCTCGGATATACTGTACGCGCGCATCGTTTTAATTAAGTGGGGGGAATCGAGTTCGCCGACCTGTAGAATTTATATATATATATCCAATAATAGTTTCTGTTCCGAAGAGCATCGATTATTTATGGAAAGTTTATAGGAAAAATATATGCGTTTAATCGAAATTATGGTTTCAGATTACGAAATCGAAAATTGATAAGCTTCGTATTTATGACACACGCTTGCAGCACATGTCCGCGGCGTTTACCGGCGGATAAAAAATTTCAGACTCTTATTACGTACGGAAGCCCTTATAGCGCACGTTGACGAAACACTTAATCCCGTCATCAAAACTGTCAACTCTCACCGCGAGCCATATGTACATATATATACATCCAGTCGAAAACGTCGGCTTAAATTTATTCCACCAAAACCAACGGATCGTGTACAGAAAAATCCTACATTTTATTAATACACGGCTGATGGAGATCAGCCTAAAATTGAGCCGTTAACATTTCACTTCACGTAAAAGAAGAGGAAAAAAAAGGGGTATATGACATCGGAGTCCACATAACGACGGCCTCGTAAAAGAGCTCCGCGCGCACGACGACGGCGCACTGCAGCTGCATTACGTGCAGAAACTGAAATTAATGAGGATCTGGCCTCTGCACCATGTCGAGCTCTTCGACTAAAGGATACCTATATATATGCACGCAAGCCGATGTGCAGAAGCGAGAGTATTTGCGACGCTCATTCCGCACGCGGATCACTTGTGCGTCACACACCGACGCGCGCGCGCAAACGCAAGCCGAATGCCAATACACATGCATACCCGCCTCTCCGCTATACTATATACATATATACATGTGTATATTCGAAGTCAACATGCATGACAGCAGCGCTGTGTATATATATATACATATATATGTATAATATAGGCGTGCGAAGGTGCGCAGAGAGCTCGAAAGCCGCGATCCGGCCTGCAGCAGCAGCAGCAGCAGCAGCATAATCGGCGAGTTACGCGCCTCTGCGGCGCCGCGTGCAGTTTTGCAATGTCCATATATACATGGTCCGCACCGGTGCACGGGGGACTTCTAGAGTGTGCAGCACAGGCGTCACGTGCTGAGAGCGAGAGATCCGATAGAGCCGCCGCTCTTCGGAAATGCCAGGGCGCAAATACGAGGTCCGAGCCGCACATACGAATAAGACCGCGCGCTGCTGACTTGCTTGCTTGCTTGCGAGCTCGTCGTCTGCTGCTTTGACGTTGCTCTTAATGTTTTGTCCTATCTTTCGATATCGTGTCATTTGTGAATTTACTCAATTGGAAATGTTTAGTTGGTGGGTGTTGGACGATGATAAGGAGAAACAGTTTTATTGTGGTGAAAGCTGATTTGGGAACATATTATCGTATTTTTTCAGGTTTCGCGGGTGTTGCAATGAAAATGTGTAGAAGAGATTCGAATGCAAGTTTTGAAATTAGTTTATATCATGCCTATTAGGGAAACTAAACGGCATGAAAAATTAAAGTACTTAAATTATATAACAATTTCAGATACTCTGCTTAAATATTAGTATAGTTGCAACTAGAATAATTGCAGCATATTTATAATCTGTGAATCTAGCCAAGGAACAATAGTTTGGAATATACGTGCATCCGCATGCAAGAGAGATTATTTTGGTATTTAAAAATAAGAATAAGAAGAGGAGGATTTAAGAGTTGCATAGCAGCCTCACTTAATACAACGTATACTTCCGTATAAAGCCTTGTGTGGCTAACGTGTAAATTCTGGTTTGTGTACGCGAGATAAACGGCGACATACCGACTTTACTTAATCTAAGCACACATATGCGCTTACAGCTGTCGCAAATGCGTTTATATCGCCTAGAGTATACAAATTAACAAAAGATAAGCTGTTTGCAAAGGTGTCGGACGTTTTATAGTTTAAATCAAAAACTGCTTTTGAAATGTTGTGCGAATAATTTTATCATGCGTGAATTACATGTTTGAAATTATTTATATTTAATTTGTATAAAGAAGCTGTAAGCGAATTTTTGAAACGTATGTGTTTTCATACTATCACAATAAAATATCGTCAACATGATTCGGTTTCAAAATTTTAGATTATATTTATGTGAATATATTTATTATCACTTTCATATTGATGCTTAAAGTAATTGTTTTAATTTATTGCTATAAATAAACATACATAATTTGTAAAAATCAAATACAAAAGGTTCAACTTTTTCGTATTAATTCCAAGTTTAATTAATACCAAGAAATGGAAAATACACTCTGAAAATCATTTTCCTTTTCAATATTTAATGCACGCGCCTATTGTGGGGCGCGTCCATGCACGGCGAGTATAAAAGTATAAGAGTCGCATATGAGTTTTCATTCAACAATTTTCGCAAAGAGACGAGACGCGCACACATTTTGCTGCGGCAATGAATACAGTATAGCGGTATAATACATATACGGCGCATAAGGCTTTGAACTTTATCCACAATTCAGAGCCTCTGCTATGCATGAATTTCATACGGTTGAATATATATACCGTGCATACGTCGCCATATGCGATGGGATTCGCGTGTTTATAAAGGGCGTGTCACTCAGATTTCGCGGCGTGAAGCGATCCCTTTTTTTTCTCTCTCTCTCTCTCTCTGCTCGTGCTGATGCGATAAAGCGAGCATTTTAGTCCGGGCGTTAAAACCCTTATCACTGCGCGAATGGGCAGACCTTGTTGATTTTAAATATGAATCCGCGAGTTCCTGCATTATTTATGAGAAACTATATATACCCGTGGTTGTACAATTAATTATCGCGATATCGCGCGCAATAAAGATGAAGTAACGTTTTTACAATCCTCCCCCAGACATTTAGCTGTCAAACTTAGTTTGCCCTTTTGTTCGCGATGGAGAAAACTCACTTGAGTTTCGCCTGCAGGTCACAAAGTGTATATATCTTATACCGTGCGCACTGTGAACATTTCTTTCAGCTAAATTTGATCGGTGCTGCAATCTTATTACTCGCGAGACTACTTGGTGCGCCAATTTTACTTTCAAAAGTTTTCAATCTGGGCAAAGTTGCGCCCGAAGTTACACGAAAAGCTTTTAAGGGCGAGTAACATAAAAATTCAATTACCAACAATTAATTCACCTACTTGCAATTACAATCTAGCAGCAGGAGCACTATGGCTCGTTCGGAGAGTTGAAATTTTGCGAGTCAGTATCGTGCAACATGCATGCGGCAGCAGCAGCGACTCGTAGAGAAGGACAAAGTCGAGAGCGAGAGCCTCAAACACAGCTTTACAGTCGGACGTTGATACAAAGCCCAATGGAAATATCGATTGCTGCAGGGTCGTCGCACCCTTACGCGTCTCCTGAGCGTTTCGCAATCCTGCAGCCTATAAACTCTATCTCAGCTGGCCTGAGATGGAGCTTTTTGCAAAATTAAAATGCACCACCGTTTTCTCCTCGAGGCAAGCAAAATTTAAATGAACCTTTTTCTTATATCGTAAAATTGCAAGTCAAATTTTTTTTTCGATAATCTTTAATTTTGTTCTAACGCGTTGTTATACAGCATTCATGATTTCCTGCATTTATATAAAGACTTAATAATATAAATAGATATATTTAATAATATAAATTCATTGTAGTGACAAATGCATTCGGAGAAAATACATTCATGCTTGTCATAAAACGTGTGTCATAAATATTATATACGGAAATACAGATTACTTTCATAGTTTGCATATCTAAATATTATTGTGGTGTTCATTATAAATATAAACAAAATTTGTGTATCAACAGATTTGTAAATTTACATCATGAAATATTTAGTAAGTAAATAATAAAACGATTCCCTGTAACAAATATTAACACCATCAGTATTTATATTTACATAATAAAAATAAAAGTTACACTGCAATTTTAAATCGAACTGTTACAAAAATAACTTACGTAAAATATTTACCGATATAGAGGCAGAAATATCCTGAAATTGCGAAATTCATCAACAAAAACATTCTTTCCTTAAGCTCCGCTTTAAATTGGCCTGCGTTTCGAGCAAATTACTCGACCGGATGCACGAGAATATAAGGGTATCGCAAACGAAATTCTATATTTAGGTCCACAACCACTTCGTATACCGGGCACGCACCCATTGCCGTCTTTAGCGCTGCAGCTTTCGACATTAAATTAAACGCCGATGGTGATGGTCATTATTGTTCTACCGCCAGTTGCCGCGATACATTCTTAGATAAATTTAGTTGATAGAAGCAAAATTACTATTGGCAAAAATGAGTCTTATTTTTAAACATAATCAATTAGATTTTAATTTAATTTTGACGCATTTTATTATGATTTAGTTTGCATTTTATTATGATAAAAATAATTTTTGCACGAAAATTTGTGATTGACTCTTTCAAAATTAGTACGTTTCATTTGGCATAATTCATTTGGGGACAAAGAATTTGAAAAATAGAATTCATCGATTATTGCAAAGAAATAAATTAATTGCAGTATTTTAATGATAAATAAAAAACAATGGAAAAAAGGTGCGTGCAATGGTCTGGAGCATATATAAATCAATGAATTATATTCGAGATACGTGCAATTTCATCCGAAAATTAATTAAGAAATTGAAGTAATTACTCATACGAGAATAGCTCTCGTGGGCGTTCACGAGAGAATCACGAGGCGCAGATTATTTTCTGAATGAATCAGCCGCGAGTCAATTCACGCGTCGCCTCGATTCTTCCCATTTTACGTGGCTGCTAATAGAAAACGCGAGGATATGGGCGGGATATAAAAAAAGAAAGACTGTGTATAGAGTGTTTTTATTCGTATATCTACATGATTCGGGAAAATAATTCTCGACTCTTTTTATACTTTTCTACAACGTATCTTTGTTTTTTAATATTTTTACTGCATATATTCATGTATTAAGTTTAGATATTGATAGAAAAATTGCGGTAATATTACTAGATTACTATGGATAAACAAAAACTTAATATTGTTCAAAGGTTTAATTAAATTAATAATTTGTAAGTTAATATAATTTTGAATTATACATGCGCGGTGATCGCAAGGTCGGTAGATGGCGTTGACTTTTCTGTGAACTGCTGCGCTGAGCTGCGCATAGTGTTTACAGTGTGCACTGTGCACCGGCCGAGCCGAGCGCTGAGTATACCCCTTCCGCGGCTCCCGGCGGCCGAGGACCAAACGCAGCCCGCTCTATTATATCGTATATCAGCGGCGCCGAGTCCCACTTCCGCCAAGGCGCCAAAAAGTTGTTGAGATCTATCTGCAGTGTACCTACGTATTACATACGTGCCTAACCTAAACGGATTTAGAAGCAATTGCGTAGCGGTCAGTAGCAACGACGAAGGGTCTATCTTCGTTGTCAGTAGTTATAGGGAATTCAAGCAGTGGTCTTATCAAGATAAGAGTAAGTAAGTATTCGCAAAATTTTATTTCTTTGTTCATCAACAGAACTGGGTTATCGGCTAGAAACTTTCTGTATTTACGGGCGTATATTATCCCAGATAACAGCATGTGCCAAGCACGGAATTGCCGCAATGGTTGCCGTCATTTTACCAACATTGTGAGGACACATAAATGCTGCACCAGTGTGAAGCACAATGCCTACATAATGTCAATGCAAAATGACGGCATTATGCTGGCAACACCAGGTTTTCAATGAGTTGTCGTCATTTTGCCATCATTCTGAACTCGCAACTGCCCTAGTGGAAATAATTTTTGTGATGAATTGTGTCGAAATGTGCGAAAATGTGCTAAAATGTGCCTAAATGTGCGAAAATGTGCCAAAAGTGTGTCCAGGTATATACAATTGGAACATTTGGCACATTTTCGCACATTTTCGCACATTTGTGCGCATTTTCGTACATTTTGACACATTTTGACACAATTTAACACAGTTAGCCACAAAACAATTTCGAAGCAAGAAAGTTTTTGTTGAAATTTTTGTACATTTACGCACATTTACACACAATTTAGCACAGCTATACACACATTGCAGCACAGTTATGCACATTTCAGCACAGTTATGCACATTTTTGCACAATTCGGCACATTTCAGCACAAAATAGCACATTTCAGCACAGTATGGAACATTTCAGTATACTACGATATTTTTCGGCTAAAAATGGCACATTTAGATTCATACAGAATCATGCCAAAATGTGCCAAAATGTGTAGAGTCCAACTGTGCCAAAC
>UELU01139361.1:0-41360 GCA_900490025.1 Megastigmus dorsalis | reverse complement strand
TTTTTTTTTTATTTTTATCGTACACTAAAAATAGTCGGGTTGGGTTGGGTTCGGGTACAATCAACTGGTTTCCATTACGATAAAAGCGCAGTTTTGTTCTTATAGCAAAGGTGAAACGTACTTTTGAAAAAGGCTTTTATCATTTATGCTATAGAATTCGAAGAGATACATCAGTTATATAGAGCGTGATTAATATTTTGAATCATCTCAATTAATGAGAAAACAATGAATATTTTCAAATAATCCTTGGAACATGATTGGCACATAAAAGCCAGGATCTGTTCTTGGAAATTTGAATGGTAATCCTCTGGATAAAGCTGAATTCATTTGAATCCGGTATATAATACAAAAGAACTGTGTCACTGGGTTATTGGGTCAAACTTAGGTCAAACTGGTATTAAGTTTCATCAGTAGCGGTATGACACCGCTTCAGCAGTATTACTTAGTGTAACAGATTTTAATACGCATAGCACAAATTGTTTAGAGAAATTCCGAGCTTATATTGCTTATAGTTGCAAAAGGAAAATGTAATTTTTGAACAACTTTTTGAGAAACAATGTGTTGAAAGGAAAAGGATTGAACGGGGCGCATCTGTAGAGAATACCTTCATCTTTCTGACTTCTCTCTCATTCACCCTTCCCCACTTTTGTCATTCAAATTAAAATTCCTCTTATTGCTTCTATCTCTATCTTCCTTCTCTTCTTTATTCCTTTTCTCTCGTGCTAGGCTTTCCCTCTCTCTCTCGCTCTCTCCCCATTGCAGACGTTACTCCGAGCGAGAGAGAGAGAGAGAGAGAGAGAGAGAGAGCGCCAGGTGCAGTCGACGGAGCGTGACCGAAGAGCTATGAGTGAAACTAATCGCGATTCAAGCCGCCGCTGGCGTGCTATATACCGATGCCGCCCTCGACGTCGAACGCAGGGGTGCCTATGTGCACATGTGTGTGTGTGTGCACGTATATATGTATTATTCTTCCCTTTCACGCTGTGTCGGAGCCGCTGTTGCACTTCGGCCGGGATTTTAAATTTCGAGTATAAATACAGGGAGATCTGCTGTTTGACCGGCGGATCAGACATCTTCGACCTCGAATTTTTCACGTTGATTCTACGTTTAGACACACAGACTAGTTAGAGAGAGAAAGAGAGAGAGAGAGAGAGAGAGATTTACAACGAGTGGGGGATGACAAGACGACGGGGGTTCTCCCTTTTGCCCCGCGTACGTATATATATGTATATACTCGAGTGCTGATGGCCTATTTACCTACAGGTGACAATCGACCTAATGTAAGATGTCAACTGTAACGGAGTGGCCTTCATAGGCAGAGAGAGCGAGAGAGAGAAAGAGGGAGAGGGAGAGAAGATGGAGCGGGCACATTGTGGCCTGTAGTGGGAAGGGACTGTCGCTGCCGCTTTCGCTTTCGTCAGCTTTACGCTTTACAAGGTTTATATAAATACCAGACCGAAGCTTTCGATCGTTTGTGGGAAAAGCCGCAGCGTAGACTCGAGAGGCTGGCCCTTTGATTTTCCGCACGTCATTTGTCACCGGCGATTTGCTGCCTCTTTTCTTTTTTATACTTGTTGCAGTTCTCTCTTTCTCGTTCTGTGTATGTGTGTGTATGTGCATGCTTTTGGAAAACGACTGCTAAATGCTTTTTCATTGCCGCTTGTTCGAGGATTCATTAATCTTGCTATGACGGCTGTTGAGAACTTGTTGGGAACTCTTAGTTTTTTTCTGCCGAGCTTTGTGATTACTTTGAAGAGTGCCGGCTGCGGAAGTTGCTTATCAATGTTATCGTTTGTTTTTTTTTAGTTATCATAACGCGATGTTGATGGTCTCTCATAACTAAAAAAAAAACTGATTCTGAGATGTTAATTACAATTTATGAGCTGATTTCGTAGTATTCTCATTTTATAGATATATATTTAATGGTTCGAAGTATTCAAGAGTTTCGCTTCGACAATAAAGATATCGGATTACCTAAAGTTTGTTATGCACTCACTTAATGATAAACTGTAGCAATCCTTTTTCACGCATAAGATAGTTGTCCATATAAAATCGACCATTTTATTTTACGTAATTCGTAAGAGGCATTCACAGCGAGATTCATTAAAATTTCGTGACTCGACAGAATGCACCGCGTGCAAAATGACTTGCGAGTGGTACTTAAAAAATTATTCGTATAAAGAGCTACGCGAAATCCGGGATTTCTGTTTTATCAGCAGGTGTGCGAGAGTATAATATTCGCGTTCTCTCGGCGCGAAGGTTAGCGAAATTTGTCCGAATTTATGTATCCGCGATGCAAGAAGAACTCATTTCCCGACGAAAATTGAAGCGATGAATATTCGCAGCGAAAACTGGAGTGATATCAATGCTTCTCTGACCAGCGAACCATATATTTCTCTCTCTCTCTCTCTCTCTCTCTCTTGGCCTCGCTATTCGTGTGCACATGTGTAGATATATATGCATGTAGGAAAGGCCGTCTCTATTGCAAAGGGTCTGGGTATACGAAACTCCTTTGGGCACAGACTTTTCTGTGTGGATTGGTCGGGAGGAAATTGAGGTCGGGCCTTTGACCGTAAAACCCTTTTGAAAACGCACGGGGTATGACCAATTATCCGCTTCGAATCATGGTCACTTTGATTGCGTGAAAGTTGTAAAATCCGCGATGTAACGTGTATATACCGGAGACAGCAAGCAGAGATAGAACTATTGTAGATGCTAAATCTGCGTTGGCTTGTATTTTTTTTTAAAGAGGGATTTCACTAAAATTCCCTTTCACGATTCAAATATTACCGGGGCAATATTTGACGTCGGAATAACTGACCAAATGTTATGAGTTTTTTCATCGCGTGGCTGTGGGTTCCGATGCGATTATACATTTATGTTTTCGGCGACGAGAGCTCTTGAAATTCTGACGTGAGGTACTCGAGTATAGGATTGGGACGTAAAAATGAATAAACCAATAAATAGTGTTGGAACATTTGTGTTTTCATATTTTAGTTTTTAATTTTTTAATTATAATTAAACGTTGATATCAATGATTTTACTTGGTACTATCTTATGAACTATCTTTCAAAGTGGTATTTAAAAGTTTTAATAACAGAATATTTTACTCTTTCCAACATGTGTAGATGAAAATTTAGATCTTTTAGTCATAAGATTTTTTTAATTATGTACAGTAGATATAAAAATATAGTTATATAGGCTAGCAATTGAAAATACAAAAAGAAAATTGTTTCAAATAAGAAACTTTGTAGAAATCTTTAAAAGTCAATGAGAGTATAAATATACCGCAAGATAATTGAATCCTTATCATTTCATACGGATTTAAAATCACTTTAAATCAGCCTACCATAAATCGTTACGCAACAAACGTCATTTTTGCCACTAAGCAGCATTACTTCAGGTTGACAAATCAAATTCCTCATAACCGCGGCTGCATTTATTTTTTAATACTTTCTTATACGAGCGCGCGAGTAAGGCCATAAGGAAGCAGTCGGCCGTTTTAAAGTCGGCATTATTAAGAGAACGTGTCTCCTCGAGTTAGGTCACACACCTATGTGTTGGTGTGTGTGTTGGTGTGTGTGTGTATGTGTATGTCGGCGAAATATTTGACAGCTTGGAATTACCGGAACTGACGTATGGGCATGCAAATTTTTTTCCCTCTCCCCGCGGTGCACTTCCGCATCGTTGGAGGCGGCCCCAACTAGCTTTTGCACGACTTACGTAAAGTCTCGTGTGTAACGCGCGAATTGTGCAAATCCACTTTCTGCCTATATATGTGCCTGCCCCGTTGTATACGTGTGCCGCGCGCCTAGGGGAAGGCCTCGTAAATTGTCGATTCACCGCCCGGCGAAAAATTAGAGCACTAGGCCAGCTAAATTGGGTTTCGACCTTTTCTTACATCAACGGCGAAGTGTATCGTAACTCGTAAGGATTTGTAAGAGTAGCGTGCGACTCGTTATACAAATCTAGGCTGGCTTAATGCAATGCCAACTCCGAGTCTTGTAATGAGTGAACAAAGTATACTTGTAATAAGGGACAATAAATTAATTGCGCGAGTTTCGCGTTGGCGTGTATGGCGAATTCAAAATCAGTTCCAAGATGTGGGATGAAGTGAATACTGTTTTGTCCAAGTTTCCTCGTAACTTTCGTTGACAAAGTAATGAGACTGCTGTGTTAATTAACCAAAGACTTTGTAACAAGAACAGCGCAAAATAATAGTTGATCATATCTAGTAGCAAGTAGACAAAGATATGTAACTGCCACTTCACTTTGATAATAAAATACAAGGACTCTGCAATTCCGAATAGATGTAATTTATTACAATTCTACTCTATGAACGCTTCTCTTGAACATAGCTTTACACGTATTATACTTCTTCGTGGAATTTATCAATTAAACAATCCTATAAAAGGAGACCAACGTTTCTTAAAAGTGAAAAAGCTTCTACCACCGTTCCTACGAGAGCTTTTGCACTACTTTCGATCATAAATACCGAATAACCGAATAAAACTGCAAAACGTTCCCCACGCCGATACGAGATTGCATAATAAAGGCATATGAGCATCTCGTGAATTTGCAGCTTAACAAATACATAAAACAACAATAACCGCGCGGTATAGCGTATAGTCTGTCCTGGTACACACGCACACACACACACACATACTAACGCAGTGCAGGGAGGGAGAGACACGCCGATCCAGAATACGTATGTATACGAAATCGGCTTAATAAATACCATCGGGCCGGTTTCTTTTACGATCCTGTTATTGTATCGGCCGTACGGGCGCGCGATGCATTTCTATATTTACTGCACACGCTCTGGGCGCCTCTCTTTCCTCTCCTTCCCGCAGTCCCGCAGAGAATAAAGTAGTAAATTGTATTCAAGCGACGAAACTCTCCCGTGAGCGAGAGTCGCGATTGTCGCGAGAGAGGATGCGCGAGCGCCGGCATTACCAACACGATGGCGCAATGAAAACACGAGGAATAAGAGGAAGCTGAAGAAGAAGAAGAAGAAGAAGAAGAAGAAGAAGAAGAAGAAGAAGAGGGAGGAAGCGGTCGAGCGGAACGAAGCGGTGGAGTATATACGTCAAACCTCTTTCTCTCGGCCGCCATGGATTTTGTTGTCGCTCGCAATTTCCTATAACGTCGTGGAAAGGGGAGGCAGCAACAGCGAGACATCTCGATATTGGACATTTTATTTTGCTTTTATTTTCCTCGCTCTAGTTCACACCCGCGAGTCTCTCTCTCTCTCTCTCTCTCTCTCTTTTGCTTAGCCGCTCCTCTGTTTCTAGTTCGTCTATGCGGTCGCCGCCGCCTCGCACTTCTCTCGACGATGTGTAAGAAGCTCGAGTGAATCGGTCATTGTTCGGTATCTATATATATATATATATATATTGTATGCTTGAGATGCGATGAAACTGAATGGATTTTAACACGATCAAAAGACAATCTCTGGGTTTTACACGGTAACTTCGATTTGGGTTCACTGCGTCAAGTGAGACTGATTTGCACTTTATTTATATATATTTATTCAAATTGGAATGAAAATGAACAATTGTTAGAATCTAAATCTATTTTTTTTTGGTGTTGATGGTGAATCGGCGAAACTGCGTACATGAATTTCTATATAGCATACGGAAGATCCAAATTTCAAACGTGACCCCACACGAAGCGACAAATTCAAACCCTTTCATCACGCGCGGTTGCAGAATTAATCTTCATGCATCTATTACGCGTATGTATATACATGTATACCAAGCTCGCATTCCCGCGCTTATACATGTCCTCGTGCGTCGCTGCAGTTGCACAACGCACGTGTCCTGTTGGTCAGCCTCGCTATATCCACGTCGCCGCAATAACTCATGCCGAGGCAAAACCCAGTAGCAAAAATACGTACAGACACACACACACACAAACGCGGGCGGGAGCGCTTATATAAGTCAGCCAATCAATCATCTCTCCCAGTTGTATCTTATATCTCATTTCGCTAATGCCATATCAATCGTATCTTCTCCTTCGTATCGGGACTACGCGACCACGTGGCTCGAGTCTCTACAGCGCGAATCTTATCACACACACGCGTCATCCGCAACATGTGGGCCAATAAAAAGGACAAGGGAAAGAAGTGTGTGTGTTATAGGAGAAAGTCGGTTATTTATCGGATGAGTTTCGGTGCGGCGTGTCCGAGATAAGGGGTCGCGCCGTGGACACGACGACTGCACGCACTGCAGGTCCCGGCTTGCGTGTGCGAGGGAGAGAGAAAGAGAGAGAGAGAGAGAGAGGCGGCCTGCACGGGATAAAACAATATCATTGCCTAGAGAGAGAGAGAGACGCACGCGCTCCGAGCGAAAATCATATATGTATACACGACGCTATATCGCACACACACACGTCTATATAGCACGTATAGTATAAGCGTACGTATAGCTAGAGAGAGAGAGAGAGAGAGAGAGAGAGATAGAGATAGAAAAACGGAGTGTCGCGGGGTACGCGGAAGCAATATATCCTCCAAGCGTGGAAATCTACTCCCGATTGTATCGAATTGAATCGACGCGCGGGGAACCCCCTATAGCTCTTGCGTTCGGGGCCCGCAGCCTCTCTCTCTCTCTCTCTCTTTCTCTCATCTCTACCATTGCACAGTTCTCCCCCTCGGCTCTCTCGCTACCCCATCGATTTCACATGCTTAGCACTCTTGTCTCTTTCTCTCTTTCCCGCTACAATCCCCCCCTTTTTCTTTATTCGGCTTTTCCCGCAGTTTCCCTAGTGCGTCCTCTCTCTCTCTCTCTCTTGCACACTCGCACGGGATGTATTTTTCTCTTTGTGTTAGCGGCGTCGCGTCGCTTTTGGGGGGTCGACGCGACGCCACGCCGTGTGCCGCTGTTGCGCGCTCTCACTCTCTTTCTCTCTCTCTCCGCGTGCGCGGCTTGCCGTGAATCTTCTTACGTTTCTTTTATCCTCTTTGTGCCGTCCTATACTCTCTTGTACATATAAAGCTTACATTTTTCTCGTAATTAAATTCAGTCAATCGGGAGATTTTTCTGCCCCGAGTGTGGCTCTTTACATTTTAATTGTTTGGATATTGGGGTTATAATATATATATATATACGTATGATACACAAAGAGATTGTTTGGCTGCGGTACGAATGGTCTTTTTCAAGTTTATTATTATACAAATTGAGCTATCGTGGGAATACGTCGAACGATTTTTGGTCTATAAGTCAATATATATGTAAACGGGAATCGGATTTGGGATTTGCCAAAATTATTTCACCCAATAATTAATTTTTCAATTTATGATCCAAACTAAGTATAAATTACATTATGTTATGCATTTTTTACATGTTACAGTAGAATAATGAAATCACAACATGTTGGAGTAGATTTATCAATGAGTCGTTGGAGACGCGTTTAAAAATATTAACATATTTATGAGTATTTTGCTTACGGTGTATAAAGCTATCAAAATAACGGGTACCGCTACGTATTTCAATGTAACAGGTATCTGTTGATAAAGACAAATTTCAGGATCTATTTTTATTCACTAAATTAACGTTATTCAAAGTGATTTAATTGTTCAATATGGTCAAATATACAGAGTAACTTAAATTTTCTAGAATATATAATATTTACATATGCCTAATCAATTTGACTATTGAATGTTAATATTTACAGTCCAAGAAAAGAAGAAAAAATAGATATGTTCCTATTTAGGTTGGTCATGATTCAGACGCAGATAAAAAGCTACGTTTCATTTCATGTGTAGAAGGTATACGAGTCAAGCGATAAATAAATCTTTAGTGCTCTAAGAGTTTACATATAGCAGCACCTTTCAAAGACTATTTTTAGGTCTATTTATGTTTTAAAATAGAGAGCAAACTTGCATCCTACGTAGCATGAGAGTCTTTTGCTGTATTTGAAAAGCTTATGAGGTTTAATGGCTGCATTAAACCCTTAGTTGTATCATTCGCGGTAATTTTTATCAAAAATAATATTAATTACATTTGAAAGCCAGGGAATCCACTTACGCATTTAAAAACCTGGAATGTGTATTTATCTAAATTTAAATATTAAATATCTTTCATTAAAAATATTGCAAATAATTATTCCCATATACACATAGCGGAAACGATATTATGCATAACATTCCAGTTCATTAATGCTGTAACATAGACATGTTTGAACAAAATACCAAATCTGTAATTATGCGTAATTTGTATAATATTAATTAATAATCAAATTATAAAAATGTAACATTTAGTCAATCTAAATGTTACTAAAAATCATTAGCTCCAATTTTCAAACACCCATAGAAATAATTAATTTTGAATAAAAATAAATTTGTTTTATTCCAATAATCATGTGTAACAAGTTTTCAAGGGTCACGGTAAAAAATGTGTAATTCTGTCCCCCACAGGCGTTTACTCGAACAACTCCAAAATTCGATTCGAACATAAATCTAACAGGATGTAAACACAGGATAATTGCACGAGTTAATGCTCAATAATGAATAGAATCGCAATACACACAGGGCGCAGAGTCTGGGGCCTCGCAAAAGCCACAGCCACATAACATATACGCATGCACTCGGCTTTCCCTTATGCGCGTACGGCAACATGCATCGTGCTCGCGACTCTACGCGCCCCGTTCGCTTTCGTTTCCTTTGAAATTCGTCGATTCTCGGCGCAAAACTAAAGAGGCCATTATATTGCACGCGGCTGTATATCCAAAAGCGGCCATTCACGCATACGCCTGTGTGTGTGTGTGTGTGTGTGTGTGTGTACGCACGCGCGGGGTCCATTCACACGCACTCATGGATTAAGCCCTGCCGCGTCTCGAGAATTACGAGAGACAGAGAGAAAGAGAGAGAGGAGAGAGAAGCTCGTGTATAAATATTGATTCTAACGCGCGCTTACTCGCGTGCAGGACACCGTTGAATGCCCGGGGAATTATATCGGCTCTGAAAAAATCGTGAATTTAATGTTCGAGAGCCTCCGCGTAGTAGAGAGTCTGCAGTAGAGAGTGCGATACAGAGAGAGAGAGAGAGAGAGAGAGAGAGAGAGAGAGAGAGAGGGGGGAGAGATAGAAAAAAAAAGAGTTTTGATGTTGCACGCACCCCATTTCAATAAGAGCTCGCGAGAGCCTTGTGGATGCCTTTTGTCACGGATGCGGGAAAGGGGAGGTTGTATAGACGCGCGATATTTTTCCGGAGAGAGTCAGGGATATTTTATAAACATGCGAGCGAGGCTCAATGCAACGACTATGCGCTTGTTTGTTAAAGACTGGATGAGAAATTAATTAAAATTTTCATGGGGGATGAAAAGAAAAAAGGAAAAAAGAAACGAGCAGCGAGCCAGTGACTACGCTATTTGTGTGTCGGAGAGGGCCGTTTTTACCGAAAAAAAGAGTCAATGCGTTTTTGCTATTCATGCAGTTTTGTAGAAAGATTTTCGACGATTCATTCGATGACATAGTCGAGTGCGATTCAGTGGAGAAAAGGGATTAGTCGGTAAGCGATATTATGCCGATATATTCCGGTGGAACGCTTCTATTGTTGTTGTTTACTTTTAAAATGTATTTTGCGAATCATTCAATTGAGTAAGAGCCGTTTTATTACTTCATTTGTCGTGGATTAAGGCAAGCGCAATGCTAAAAAAACACGTACGGTTGAAATGCCGACTTAAGTATAAAGGGAAGGTATCGTCACCGTGACAAAAATGACTTACATCACGGACACTGTAAATTTCTTACTATTCATTTTACTTGGATGAAACACAAAACACGTAATAGCAATTTAAAACGTAATAAAAATTTAAATAAATATGCATTCAAATTATACACTTTTCTCTTTTTTTGTTATAAACTTAGCATTAAATTATTATCTTCACTGTCTACTAATAAATATAAAAAGTATATTCGATGTATAAAAGTGTAACTTTTCAACTAATATTACAAATATTTGATAGATAATGAATACTGAGCTACTAATGGTTTTGGGTGAAAAAAAGCTCTATCGCAGATAATACACGCACCCTCATATCCAATTTCTCCCTCTCCCCCTTCCAAAAAAAGATAGTTCTTACCATTATCAAGAGCCCAAAACAAACAAATCCCATTTCCACATTACTCCACGATAATAACACTGCGACTCGATACTATAAGTAAAAAAAGACGCATCATTCGTACATGACAAATTATATTTGCTCAAGTATCAAGCCGAACGGAGGAAAAAAGCAAAGTGTCCATCAGGATCAGTGGTCGTTCCCTCGCGGCATCAGCAGCGCAGCGTATAAACTCGGCGTTTACGGAGATGAACCACAGATGTCACTAGGCTTAACGAATTCGGGCTTGTGGCACTGAGTCCGGTCCTTCTGGCCTTCTCCCAATATCCGCTCCACAGAGATATAGGCTATTACTTATTAATGGTCTGCTTATCGGGTATACGCGCGTAAAAGGTATTGAAGCATTAGCACCAACTGCGCATCAGTGCGTATGTACGCACACGATTTCCTTACAGCGGCGATTAGAACGATTTTTATGGGGTTTATGAATCATATAGGCTCTTCGGTGAGGATCTACCATCACGAAATTCTGGGTGAATCGTGCAGTGTTCGCGCGGAGGGGTAAATTTATACGTGTACATCATTAGCATGATACGCGAAGGGGATGGATCAACGGAAACGAGTAATAAATGAACGGGGCATAGCTTTGAAAAGTATGTACGGGAGTGTCGATAAATTATAGACAAATATGGGCGGGATGTTGTTATTGGTATGTTAATGGGGAATGGTTTGTGTGCCGGGGATGCGTGGATTTATCGGGTGGCATTGCACGGCTCGAGTTATTTATCACTAAACTGCTATTGTCGCGCAGAGCAACCGCGCGGTGCACATCCTTACTTAATAGTTTTTGTTTTTCCCCCCTTTTTTTTTTCCTCATAGATGCGGATACGCGATAGTCCGATATAAATCTCGCGTAAGGATGATCATTAATTTTTAACACCATCGGGGATGTATATAAAAATGTAAATAACCGCGAGGTGCAGCAGGCTATTTTGCCCTTTATATTCCGGGGGTTGCGTATATGTATATAACAGTGGCAAAGCGAAGTGCATACATATGTGTGCAGACGGCGATTGAAAACTCCATTAAAATTCAAACTGGGGCCGTGAACCGCGCGGATGGGATAGTTATTAATTCAGAACGCACTCGACGTACATTGAATCTTAATGAAGATTCTTTCGACTACGGCCACGGATTATTCGATTTAACGTTGTACGCGCGCATTCTAACTTTGTAACCGGGGAGGGCTAAAATACACACGACATGCCGCTGTGTCTGTGCAGTATGTGTGCAGTATGTGTGCAGTCTGTGTGCGGCACGGGAGAAATGCTCGAAATCCCGGATTCCCTTTTACATATATAGTGTGCGCGAGCGCGCGGAGAGCCAGGGAAATGGAAAAAAATAAAACGAAAAAAAGGGGGAATTACACAACTTTTAACTGGGTTTACTTGACGCGGAAACGAATTTTTCGAATATCGAAGTATACTTTGCAATTCCGGCTAGTGCGCGCCCTGTTATAGATTCGTTCTCTTTTCTGCTGCTCGATTTTTTTGGTCGCTATTAGTTTACATTTTTGTCCGCTCCGGTATTATATCTCTTCAACTTTGTTTTGATAATCCGTTTTTATTATCACTGGGAGTGGAATTTAATTGTTGGAATTTTTTGAATATCTGGTAGTATACTAGGAATCTGTTATAATTCAATTTAAAGCGAAAATTCCAAAATCACACTTTCCAAAGGTAAATTGTTTTTTTAAATTTCTCCAACTACATACAAACGCATTTGAACTGTATAACCTTTAACAAACGAGTTCCATATTTGCAACTTGTATAAACATTCAATCCGGATACAAAAAAAAAAGTATACGATCAGTTTTAAACACCACCAAAAAAACAAAATCACTATTCTGGTGCATCAGCAAAGAATCAGTAAAAACTTCCGAGAAGAAGAGTTCATCCGATCTCTCGCACGGTGCGCGCTACGAGGGCGAGGCACTTTGTCGGCGAGTTTATTATTCATAACTGCGGCCGAGCATGCCACCTACATTCCCTCTTACACTCGTTCGCTGTGTCTACTCCCCGATTTCCTCGCGCTGCGCGTATATGTGGCATTGGCCCTATATATATACCCAGACTCTCTATATTTTCGGCTTTAGGCTTCTTTTCGGGAGCGCATCGCGCCTACTGCGGTTACTAATGAGATATTTTGGATGCTGTTGCTGCTGCTGCTTGTTATACATCGCGTATGCTGTGCTTTATGCTGTCGGGCGGCGGTGAAATCGAACGGGGAATGTTGTGATGGGTTAGAATATGTGAGTTAAGGCGTTTTCGAGGGGAAATGCCGAGGTATTTTTCTTAAACAGAAACTATAAACGTGAACTGGAGAGTTCGGTCAATGAACCTTTGGGATGAAAGATTCTGATTGGTTGGGATAAATGTTATCTAACGATGGATTTGATGTCGAATGTGCTAATTGTATACAGGAATTTCAAAGGATTATTTTTTATTCATGTAATTCACTTACTTTATTTATTTGAACTATAGCGTTGATGGTTGATTTACTTATTTACTGCGAAAAAGCTACAGATCATTTGCGGTCAAAAGATCTTCTTTTTAATTAATTAGTGGTTACGTTGTTAATCCAATAATAAAATCAAATTAAATAAGAGAAAAGAAGTTCCGATGAATACAGTGAATTACTTTGTACTGAATAAATATTGATGCTAGATAAAGACAATATGATTAACATTCTTTTTCTTAGGTTAAACTATGAATTGTACGAAAACATAGAAATGAAAATTATATTAATTCGATTTTCAATTGTAAAATACCTTTTAATTAACACACTTTTAATGCACAGCACATTGTCAAGTATATTTTCTTTAATTATACATTGCTTACACAAAGATATGAAAAGAAATAATAAATGATAATGGTCCATATAGAAGGGAGGGTGGTCCCCTTGAAATAATTTCTGTATTGACTTGAATTCGCAATATTAGTTCGGGCGGTGAATGAATGAAAAGAAGCACCGCTATATAAGAGTAGGCGGGATGAGAAAACAAAGGGTGGAGAGGAAGGTCGTCGCGAAAGCTTTTGGATATATACGAAAATATGGAGTCACTGGAATTCGGCGACACAGAACAAACGCATTCTTGGCTGCCATTTAATTAGCAGGCACAGCGTGATTAATATCGTCGACTGCATTTTATTGAGGACACGATGATGTATATTGCACTTATGATATATTTGGAATGTGTCATGTGCCTGGATATTTTTCCTAATATTAAATATAGCTTGCGTATACTATAGAGAGAGAGAGGGGGGGGGGAGGCGGAGCGGAGAGAGCATGAATCCATTTTTTGTGGAGCCACGGCTGAGCTGAGCGCGATTAAAAAATATGTAAACAAGAAAGGACTGTAAAAGTATACTGCCACGGCTCACATTGTTAGATAAAAATATACCTCGCAATAAAGATGTGAAATATATATATGCGTTTAAAAAGCCTTCCGTCATGTTTCTTCTTGAATATGTAGCTCTGCCTCGTAATACCTTGCTCTGTCCTATCTACTTCGTTAATAATGTTGAAACCGATCTAAATAAATGGAATAAAATGTAAAATCTTTTGTCTTTCTTAAATATAAATTTCTGTGTGGAAAAACATTTATGGAAAGAAGAAACGAATCATAGATCCAATGATAATTTTGACATTCTTAAATTTACTTCATGGAAAATACAGAGATTTGCTATAGAAAGTAGGGAGTTTTTCTCTATAGGTGATAGTTACGGGTAATTTTTAGACGTATAATTACAATTGAATGGAAAGGACTGACCCCAAAAATAGATTTCTATCTAGACTTTACATTTTGAATTCGTTTTCAGTTAGAGTTAATATTGAACGCTTTTATACTCTTCTACTTCTTCTTCTTCTTGGCTAAGAACAGGGTGTTCTTGGTACCATCACCCGGTAATGCCTTTATATTCAATTTTGATTTATTTTTACTGTGAATCTAATATTATTAAACTGTACGTTTATGTCGATAAAAGACCCATTTAAGTATGCTGTTCAATATTTAAATGCATAGTCATGATATTCAATTCATGTGATACTTTATTAGGGATTTACAGTATACTTGTACAGGCATTAATTTAAGATGCGTAAACTGTTTTATATAGATTGAACAAAACACTGAATAAAACCATTTAATTTACATTTTATTTTTAAGATGACGTTGAAAATCTCTTCTTTCTTTAATCCTGATGTTCAATATATTTTTTTTTAATTCCTGCAATTATTCAAAAAAAAAAATAAATCAGATTAAGTTGTACCTTTTACATATGTATAATGAAAAAATCACAAAGAGGAACTTATATAAATACAACTCGATAGTTAAGTGACTAAATTTGTTTTTATTTTTTTCGGTAAAACATACTAGATTCGCTCGCATTTCAACAGCATTGCATATCTCACTGAATCAGCGTTCATTAGCACAATCGAGGTCAAAGGTCAAGATAAAAAAAAACGAGCATCACGCCGCGGATATTATCCGCGGCGCTCCAGAAGAATTACAGAGAAAAAAAAAGAGAGGGCAACGTAAATCAAGGTCCAAGTAAATCACGATGAACGGTGTGACGGCGATGTTATCGCAACCGCGCGAGATGAGGAGAGAGAGAGAGAGAGGAGAGGGATAAAAAAAGGTGGTCAAAGTGCTGCTCGTTCGCGCGCGTTCACGACACAATCGTGAGAAAAAGCGAATGTGTAACAACGCAATGGCTTCTCGCGTCTTGTCGCCGCTTCGCCATTATACACACACACATAAACGCGCGCGCGAGCTCACACAGACAGGCAGTAGATCTCGTGAAGTAAGATAGAAACTTGCGACAGCGAAGCCGCTGATTGACAGGGGAGTGACAGCTCCTTTCAAGCACACAGATAGGAGACAGAGAGAGAGAGAGAGAGAGAGAGAGAGAGAGAGAGAGAGCCGTCCTTTGAGATCTCGAGTGGAGACATTAATAACACGTACGAAATTTACAGATCTCCCGCCGCGACGACTGCACGCTAGTGTCTTGGTGTGCGCAGTGTGTGTATCCACATGCATATCCACGAAAGCATACGGGCTTTCCGTGAAACCTTAGCGCGACTCTCTCTCGCGGCCCAAACCCTCTATATATATATACTTACAGTAGCTGCAGGGGATCGTTTCGCGTGCCTTTGTATTATGTACACCTATACGCGTTTGGTATTTGTTGGCGACGCTTAAATCAAATGCAGAAATAGCCGCGGGATTATAGCGAAACTCGGTAAAAGTTGAGGGAGAAGGGAGTGTCTCGTTACGCGGGTGACGTTTGTTTTTGTGTCGCTTGTGCCCTGCTGCTGCTGCTGTTGCTGCTGCTGCTGTGAATAAATTATGGGAACGATAGCATGACTTATTTTTGTCTTTGCGCTGGATTGCATATATGTACGTGCGTGAAATGATGGTGTTTCTTTATGGGAATTGTGGTAAAAGGTGTATTTGGTGACTGACGTACTGCTTGTGGTCTATATACACTCCAGCAACATCAATAACGATTAATGCAAAAGATTTTTCATAATGTTCCATTTTACATTTATGTCGATAGATACAAAGTATTGAGAATTTCGTTGTTTATATCAAATTAAGGCTGGATTGCAATTATTGTAACGTTTATATATGCTATTATAATATCCGTAAATATAGAATGATATATAATTTTTTAACATTATTCTTCACTTCATAACGAATTCTACAACTAATGATACGATTCAGGAAAAAAAAGTATACCTAGATGATGGACGCCGAAAACCCGTGTACGGACTGCACATCATTTGCATAAACGGACTATAATAGATTCATTAATAAATCTCATATTAAGATAAGAATTTGAACAGCTCATTCCAGGAAAGAGGCTCCGTGAAAAGGGAGCTTGGGAGCCAAGTTCATCTCGTTATTCAAACCTTATTGCCGGTCCGGTTCGCTCTTTTAACAGCTTTAGCCAGAAGTAGTAAAGCAAAAAATGCAATAAAAGAAAGCTCGCACACGCGCATGAGATATTATGCTTTCTTCACGTGAAAAAGGTGACTAGTTTTACACCCAGTGTTCCCTCTCTCGTGCCCACTGCATATATATATATATATATATAAAGTACGCATCCCTTTGATCTACCACGTTCACCAGAAAGCTGTAGTACAACGTCTCTCCGCGCTTATAGTTCAGGGCCGCGCAGATGGCAGAACGCGAGCGAGAAAGAAAGACGAAACGACCTGTAATCGCGATTCGTGAGCATGCAGTCGGACTCGAGAAAGATTGGGATCGGGAGCGTCGACATAGAGGGAGAAAGAGAGAGAGAGAGAGAGAGAGAGAGAGAGAGAGAGAGAGAGAGAGCATACACACAGACGACGAGTCGGATGCACAAGGGTGGGAGAGATTCAGCTTAGGACTGCGAGGTGTGTACAGTTGGCCGCGGACGCGCCGGCGATCTACGCGAGATACATGCTACGCTTTCCTCTCTCGCCATATATATATATATATTTAAACACGCGAGGAAAAGCCGTTTCTTTCTCAACGACAATGTGCGTCAGTGTGTGTGTGTGTGTGCATGCGCGCGCGTGTGTGAGTGTGCGTGTGTGTTGGTACACACTGGACTTTTAACTGAGGGAAGAATGTATTTCTGATAAGGCCGAGATTAGGTGGCTCGTTTGGTATATATATATATATCTGGGCGCAACTAAATCGACTTCCACGCTGCCATTAACGCTCCTCTCCTTCTCTCTTTCGCAGATGGACTTGATGCAATTGACTTGGTACGTGAGTTTCCTGTCATAAAGGGAGTTGCACACGGACAACAGGAGCTTTGTACAGAGTTTATGTATACAGGGCTTCTAACCATTGATCTGAATCGAGCGTGCGTGATTTCCAGGAGGGGCAGGGGTAGATTTTATGGACCTGCGGTGCTTCCTTTTCGAGTGTTTCGTTATCGGCGATTCACCAGCCCATTTGTTTGGTCTCGATAGATGGATTATACAACTGTGCAAAACACCCGTGCGTATACACTATGAGAGCACTCGGCGATCTTCATTGCAGCAAATTCATCGATAAATCAATAAATATCAAGACTGTTGCATTGGATTGAGATGCGCGAAATGAGATGAGCGGATCGATGTATCGTTGCCTCTTTCTCTACAGAACACTAAGGCTGCACGAAAATATAAAACCTTTTGTGTTTAAATATTAATGTATAGCTTCCCCCTTATATAGTCACGTGTCGTGCACGAAATATTACATATTACAACATTAACCATAAATTATCATGTATCAACATTTGACAGAACGTAATTCTAGATAAGAAGCCTAGAGTCACGTGGTTAAATATGGAAATTATGAATCATCAATTTTAGGTGCAACCGATGACATGTGCTAATCCACCTATACAGGGATCGCATAACATTGGAAATTCATCAAGAACGGTTCGATGTTCATGCAGGGGTTATTAGGAATACAATAATCGAAATGATGTCATCAAACGTACGTCGTACGATTGATGGATCGTGGTAAATGGGCTAAGGGAATGTATGTAGGTGTTGCGTTGCCGAAAAGGAAAATACGGCGGGTGTAAGCTCTGATCATTAGCCATTCTCTTGTGTATAATATCCGTGTGTGTGCAATGTGCAATGTGTACCCTAATAATATAGGCGTGTGTTGGCGAGTGGATAATTTTGGGTGACATTGTTACTTTTGTATACTGTCATTCCATATTATTTCAGTTTCAGTTAATGGCAAAAAAAATATTCACCTCGGGATTCAGTGACAACTTAATTTATATACTTGTACAGATCTTTATTATTTTCCTTATACTTTCTAGTATATAGAAAAGTAAATTTTCTGATACAACAAAAACAATCAAATATGTGTACAAAATACAATAATTCCTAGCAATATTCAACTGTCAATGTGGAATTCAAATCTATTTATTTCTGACACTCTATATATATATATATATATATTAGGGTGTCCCTTATTTCCCAAATTCCAGAAATCGATCATGCCGCCCCCGAGATCGATTTCTTTCGACGAAAAAACATGTTTGAAATTTCGAATGACCCCAAATTCAAAGTTTAACCCGTGCCTATAGACGCGACCTTCGGGAAATAAGGGACACCCTAATATATATACACTTTCTTTTTCTGTCTCTCTGCCTCGCACAATGCACTGTTTCTCCTGAGCCAGCATCGCAAGTATCGTATTGCCGATTAGTAATGACGCTCATAACCATCCCAAAGAGACTTACAATCGTCGCGGATAATAACCACGCGCGCGCAGCGTTTCTTTTCTTTCCCTCTCTCTACGGCTCTCTCAACTCGTATATGGTGCAGCAGAGTATCCATGCAGCAGCAGCAGCGAGTCTCGCGGCGCTAATGCCGTGAGTTAAGCGAGCTCGTTACTCGGTACTTCGAGGACCATAAGTATCGCTTAGAGAGGCCTCGCGGTGGCTCGACTTTAGCCGCGGATTTACGAAAGCTGAAGCGAGAACTCGGCCATCGAGCGCTATCCGCTCGACCCTATATGCACCGATCGCAATCAGTGAGCTATTGAAATGGCGCTGCTGCACCAGCGCTATTGGCGCTTCCTGCTTTGCGCCTTCTGTTAAAACTGCTTTTCGACTCTCTCTCTCTCCCACTCTCTCCCTCTCTCCCTCTCTCTCTCTCTCTCTCTCTCTCTCTCTCTCTCGGTCTCGAGCCATTTTATGCGGCTGCGCGCGTTAGGTATATTTGCGTCCGTTAATGGTAGCTATAAGGCACGAATTAAACTGCATTTATGGAGGGAGGGGAATATCGGGTGTCTATTCTATTCTATTCTTTTTTTCTGATTTATGTATATTATGTGCGAGCTGCGAGCTGCGATAGAATTCATTGGGAAATGTCGGTGCGAGGGAGACGCTTCGAGTGTATAGAGGTTAACGGCTCGATGCCAATGGCGATTTTGGCGATTTATAGCCTTTTCTTGGGATTTGTCGCGTCTGCTGTGTGCCACGTGCGGCCCGATTGCGATTGTAAACTCATTTGCAGTTTGGCGCCTTGTACTGGAAACGTTCTATTGATAATGGAATGTGATTTTCGAGAAATACGGAAATACTATCGTTGATCTCGAGCGTAAGTTATACCGTTGCTTGTGTAGATTTTTTTTACGATGTTATATAATTTGTAAGTTTTATAACCAATTCTTAATTAAACATTTTTACTCAATTATTCAATATTGTAATTTAAAACGTTTGCATTTCGAGGGAGTTACGATTTTCAAATTTCATAAAAAATTAAAATCTGATAATTAAATGCGTTCTATTGCAAGTATGAACAAAATATTAGTTTTAATATGCAAAAAAAAAAACAAAAAAATAAAGATTTCCGATAACAGCATCGCACAGTCAGCCTTCAAAACTGAAGAATATATTTTTGCACCAAGAAAAAGGCCCCTAAACATTTTAATGACGACTCCAACATTAAAGTTTTAAAGCGCCTAGCGGGGCACATGCTCTATAGACGCCGCGCGAGTGACGAAGAAATCCCCGAAAAAGCGCCGCGCTCGCGTAGCCCGTAAATTTTCCGGGCATAAATCTCGGCATCGTGCGCTAGCGCAGCGGACAAAAATTTAACTTCCCGTGCGCTCGTGAGAAACGATTCACTTTGATCCCCGCGATCTGCGGTGCCAGTGAAAAGTACACAAACACAAGGAAGAGTCCCTCTCTCTCTCTCTCTCTCTCTCTCTCTCGCTTTATTGCGCTTCTACACATATAAATAAAATCTCAGGAGGTGGGAAGCGCGAATATTGTATATGATAAAATTTGATGAGGTATTAGGGAAAAAAGGAGAGTGAGAGAGAGGAGGGGGGGCTTATTAAACAGTTGTAGAAAGGATATGCGTGGTCAAAAGTCTTCAAGGAATGGCAAAAATAAAAGAGATATACGGATTGCGACTGCACATTTCAAGTTTCAGTGCAGCATGTCGGTTGTAATTATATTGTAATTGTAATAGGTCATATGCATAAGTCTAACATAATGGAAAGTGCTGTGCAGTTAAATTAGTTTTTTTATTTAATTAATGTAGACTTTACCTACTATAATTCTGTATATATATTAACATCATCTATGATGATATATAAAATTGAATTATATTACAAATACTGCGCTTTCCTGCATCACAGCAACGTGAAATTGATCGTTACACATATTTAAATATGGAAAATTATAAATCTTACCACACTCTATAATTACTTAAACATGCAACTAATTATTACTGGATTTCTTAAAAAATATAGAATAATGCTGTCAATAATGAATTTACAAGTAGATTTGAGTTGAAATCATCGTGACAATATATCAGAATATATGTAAGAACGAGTATAAAAATAATGTCCCGAGTTTCTCTAATAGTAATTTATTTTCAGCTCTATTTTCGTACTACGATCTTTTACTGTTTCGAGCTCACGCGTTTTTTTTACTGATTTCTGATCTTTCAGTGCTCCCCTTCAATAAAATTCAGCTTAGCAAACTATCAAATTTTCAGACTTAATCCACGTGGTTGTCACGTGCAATCCTAATGACGACTGTAACGCATCTGTGAAGTGTAATTCTACCACGGATGTTCTTTTTTTTCTCCTACGCACCGACTTTTTAACGACCTCGCTCTCGGTTCTGTTTTCCTTTCTTTTTCGCTTCTTTTTTCCTTCCAACTTTACACGCTGCTCGAGAATGAGAGAGAAAGAGAGAGAGAGAGAGTGAGAGTGAGCGAGAGAGGCGGATCATGCCGAAAACTCAGTCGTGACTCACGGAGCTGGCTGTTGATACGCGAGAGCGCGCGGGAAAAATGTCGACGGAATTAATTTTGAACGAGTGCGCGGACGAGAATAGAAAAAAAATAGCACCGCGTACACGTGCACGTAATTATCCGACAACAGTATCACTCAAAATTATTTAAGTTTAAGACTATTTTTTCCTAGAATCATTATTTCTGTTCAATTAAAGAAAATCAGTTATGTATATATTATTTAGGATATACTAAGATAAATATTATTCCAGAGAGATAGTAACTAATAAAAACTACGGGCCTTGATAGCTTTACCGAACACCCTTATTTGTTTAATTATACTCATTTGCTTAACAAAAAACGAGCAGCACAGTAAAAATAGCATGCATCGACTCCTGGATGTTTAAACCACACTTCTATAATGTTATTTGAAACTTTTTTTATCACCTTCACAAAGCTTCCTTTTGTAGGAAGCTAAATTTTTCTGGGAAAAATTTTGTCTCTTCATTCCCTACACTGTAGTACTTTTTTTAAATTATGCTGACCATTTTGAAAATTCGGTTACTTGGACAACTCTTTTACGCGTTTTCGAGCGTTAAGCGCGTTATTGCGTCTAGCCCTTTAATAGTTAGTGGTTCCTCTTTGTAAATTCAAAATACGTCTTCGATACATTTATATTGCTCATTCTTTTACAAAAATAAAGTATTTTATTACATAATATATAGTTTATATGTCGTGAAATATTGTAATAATCGATTTATTTACTTACAAAAATTGGAAATTGTTAAGGCTTCGGACAAGCTTATTAACAAAAGTTTGTAAAATCGCAACATGAATTTGTAAATTAAATATTTCTGTACTTTAGCAAATTTAAATCATAAAAAACATCTTGGTACAAAAAATATAAATACTTAAACAGTTTAAAAAAAAATCATTTATCTATGCAATATTTAACTTTATTGCATAACTCATTTATATACAAAGGCATACAGATACCTACAGGCTTAGTAATACAGACTCATACCCTATTATGCTTTGCAATATAATTCAGAACTTGCCGCTACGTAGCTACATATGTAGAAGTATCAACTCTGAAGAAGAAAATAGTTGTTCAGGTATTATTAGACATCGGGATAAAAAGAGAAATTGTATTAAGTCAGATCGATTTTTCTACATTTTCGATCATGAAAATAAACTAGACTTGTTTAGTTATTTTGTACATATCATTACAAAATAATTAATACTAGTGTTCGTTAAACATTACCCCATAGTTATAAGAATTGAGCAGCCTTGTTTGTTTAACTATTTTTTGAAATTCTATTACTTGAGAAAATTATTAATTAAAATTATTTTAAACCCTGGTAGAACATTGACGAGTTCGGCTGGTTTTATATCCAGCCGTTATCCAGTTTCGACTAGCCATCATTTAGAGTTCAAATCGTCAAATGCTCGGTAATGACCCGTCAAGACTAAACATCACAAAATATGGTAATATGTATATTTATATGACCAATAATATTGATTAATATTATTAGATATTAATATATCAGCTTAAAATGGAATAAATTATAATTAATCAGCAAATATATCATTTTAAAATAGCCGAGTCCTTAGCCAGTTTGCGTTTCAAAACTGTGGCGAAATAGACAGGGTTATTCGTCTGCTAGACGGGTACGCTCGCTTAAAAACTCGCGTATATAATCGGTAATGGCTAGTAGCTGGTCAACAACTCGGCTAAATTTCTACCAGGGCCCTGGTTACGATATTATTAGTAACCTTAAGGGTTACCATATTATTAGTTAAATGATTCCTGAATTAATATGCAAAAGATTTTTAAATATCAAGTAGTATCAATATGAATTACGAAATTATTTTTTGAAGTATTCAGCAGTAACAGTTTCAAGAAACATGTATTTTTTAGAAAATTTTTTATTCATTTAATTTCTTGCGGAATTCGTGTCATTTTTAAAAATGTAAATTTTTAAGATCAGGTAATTATGGCTTAAATTACGTGTAAATTATATATTTACTTCGTGTAGTATAAATATTTGTTCCGTTTGCATTCTTTTATTAAAAAATAATATTTCACAATGCATTATCATAAATTCCAGCATGAAAATAAATTTAAAATTTAGTATTTTTTTATTTGATACGATATCGAGAACAGTAGCTTTGTTTATTAATTCATGTTTACCAAGTAATATTTTTATAAATGATTCATTCTTTAATATAATGTTTAGATAGCACGATGTATAGATAGTGGAGCAAACGATAAAAAATACTGGAATGTAGAAATATGTTGGTAGTAGCACGTAAGGGTAGCGGGATGCGTAGATAATGGAATGCATTGATAATAGAGTTGGTATAGACAGTAGGGTGCGCTAGAGCACGGTTTGGATGTGTCAATAATCTACCATAAATTCAATTTAAAAACAAATAATCAGTAAAGTTATTAAAGATTAATTTGCTTGAAAACAGTTAATTTTAGTACTCTATTATGCATTGTAATATGAATTATCATTTACGAATATCTCAATTTATAATTTTTAAGCAAATTAAAAAAGTCATTAATATAATTTTGCTATACATTAATTGTATTTATATTTTTTTTGTAATACGTTTACAATAAATAAAATAATTATGAAATACTCTCTTAGTCTGTGTCTCGTGCAATTTAAACAGTTTCCATGTCGAAAAATTAACTCGGGGGTTTTTGGTGACTCTGACTGCGAATCTGCTAATACATAGTCTATAGAAAATTTCAACTTCCACGTCTGAAACAACGAGTAAGTACGAGTTTCGAGATGTAATGTTGTAGCGGCTCTTAATGTTCGATTTACAGTTGTTATTTTTGTACTTTAGAATTGAGCGTGTATCAGTGAAACATTTAAAATGCTTTGCGCTAAAATGTTTAAACCGATATTATTTTATAAACTGGATCAAATAAACATAATGTAAATACCCTTGAAATGATCGTAAATCACCGGCCGGCGTTGAAATGCTTCAAATGCGCGCGTGACCCGTGCGCCAGTCAGCGCGATCTATAGACAGTCTGCAAGCACAGAGATATACTGCAGGAAGGACGACGGAAGCGAGCTGAAAGGAGGACGACTTGAACCTGCGACTAATTAAGTAACGCGCGTGAGCATTCCCGAGGAGAGGAGCTTTTCAGGTTAGATCATTCTTCACCTGATGCCTGCCTCTGCAGCTCGCGCCTCAGCTCATAAAGCTCTCCTCCTCATTATTCGCTTCTCTCTCTCTCTCTCTCTCTCTCTCTCTCTCTCTCTGTCTCGCTTTATGCAAGACGCCGAGAGCATCTCTTCTCCATCTCCCTGTCTCTCGGAAAAGCTGCTCTCGGCACGAGCTCGCTCACCAGCAAGCCCGGGAATTTCCTTTGACGCGCCCAGACGTGCAGGTTAAATTTTGCCCGAGCCCGAAGCTCCAAGGCAATAGTGAATTCCCTAAGGAGTGAAATTTCCTTCACGGTTATTAAAGCATCGAGTATTAATGCATCCCATTGAAACTTGCAGCGGGTGCTGCATAATTAATTTCCGCCTGCCTCTGGGAGATTTACGGGGGACCGAGGAAAGCCAAGACGTCGCGCGCGTCGAGCGCATGTCCCGCGCGTGTTTCTAAAGCCGCCGCGTACGTCTTGCCCGGGTCTTTCGACGCTTTCGACTCTTCGGTACCTAACCGACTTTTTGGACTTGATGAATTTATCGACAATTTTGATGGACCGAGTAATTGGATATCAGCGGTCAATTGGCTGTTTGTCTGGAGGGACTGGATTATGAGCCAAACTGGAAAAGGATGAAAGGGACTCCCGAATTCACTGCTTTGCGTATACGGGAAAACACATAAATAATCGTTATTACCGTCCCTTGCGACTCATTACTTGACAAGTTAGGTAAATTGAAATGATTATAGGTAGCAGTTTGTATTGCAGGTGTAAACGGTTTAGGAATGTGCGCTATGTCTATTTACTTTTAAATACTCATTCTGTTTAACTTACGCTTGATAATCACGATCGAAGCAAAAATGTCCAATATTTAAACAAATTATTCTAGATGTTCAAAGATCTTCTGAACTCACAATCAGTGCGGCTTTAAATAATATAGCTAGAAAAATGATTTTCGAGGGTAGGATTTATAGAAACATTTAGGTATGATGGACGTTAGTCTATCCTTCCGAATTCTCTACCCGGTTACACACTCAATCCCTTTCTTTTCGAATTAAAGTTTCAAAATCGTGGAATGATAATTTCAGTAGCATTTTTATGCTTTCTGCATACCTAGAAATTATAACTAACCAGCTTTGTAGTAATAAAAGTTAAATAAGTGCAATAAAAAATTGCTGTCAATTCAGTAATTTAGATTTTCTGTATCATTTTTTTGATCGAATCGATTTATATAATTTTATTGAAAAAGTCATTGAGAATACCTGTAGTATTATTTTAAAAACTGAAAAAATGTCTTAAACTACTTTTCAACACTTCTCGCGGTAAATAAACTTATACATATATAGCGCTTATAATTTTATAATGAAATACGTAGATCATATGAAATGTACGTAAAATTCCAATAGGCATTCTTATAAACCTGCTTTTTAGTATAACACTCAGAATGTTGTCATAAATAATTCAGGTATATGTCAAAAGCGAACAGGAGTCTATAAAAAGGTCGCCAAACGAGTTACTGGGTTCTGAGTATGCAGTTTAAAATTCATAGAATTCTCGCCTGGGATGCTGTCATTTTAATATAAAAGTCTGTTGAAATCTTCGCGTGCTAGCCATTTTCAGAATATGATCGAGTAGATACCGGGTTAGCTTCAATTATTTTCGAAATCGAATTTTAACAATGAATGACTCCATCAATCTTTAATAAACATATTGTTTCCTTCTAGACAGAACTTTTTGATAGTCACAAAAATCACAAAACAATTACTTTGAAAAGAAAATATAATTTCATAATCTGTACATAGATGTCACAATGAAAAACATCAATATTTCAAAGTATGCTTAAAAGTAATGAAATTGGTTTGAAGAACAGTTTCTTTTCAATGCGATATTTAATTATTTATAATTAAATAAAATTATTGTATGGAACTTATGTCGATTTGAACGCTTATCATCTCACTGTAAAAGTGCATAGCTGGCATTCAGAGCTTCTATCAGCAGCTTCAGAACTATACAACTCAGTGAATCTTGAGTTTATGCATATGACTAAGATTATGTTGTACAGATATGCTTTATGTAAAATACATTTATGCTAGTCACTGCTGTGGAACTAACCTACTCAAAGAAATTTTTGAAATTATATTGAATTACAAATAATAAAAAAAAAATCGAAATTACGATTTTCATCTTATTTGAATCTAATTTGAAATTAACATAAAATTTAAGACTGAAAGTTAATCAAAATGATATAATATTACTCAGTTACTAAAATATTTTTGAAGTTATACCTAAGCTACTTATGCTTTTTGGTAACAGAAATATTCTATTAATAAACATTGTGCTTTGAATTTTTACTATTTTCAGCAACCTTCAAAATAAACATATCTATAATCTAAATAGTTTCCAAAGAAATTTTCTATTAATACATATATGCAGTATTCATTGTTGTTTTGATACCTTAAATTTCCGTACTTGAGTACTTCAGAGGAAATTTTTAAATTTATTAAAGTGCATGAAAATGTATGAAAATACATATGAAAATGTACAAAAGTGTACGACAGTGTATATAAATATTGACTCGATACATTTATATACCTTTTAGCACATTTAGTTACATTTCGTATATTTATGCGTAGAATGATTTAAGATTTGCAAAAAAATTATTGATTTTAAAAACATTTAGATTGAGTAACCTTTAGCCCAATTGACCACCTTCCTTTTATCATCCGATTTAAAAAAATGGCAATTATTCGTTTTAAAAATCAATAAACATTGTTTAATACAATCATGAATAAAAAAAATTTAATTATAAGCCTATGATAATAAATAAACGTGCAAAAGCACTGAACAATAATTTTCACAACTGATTGTTGACGTCAAATCGGTGTCTATAAATATTTTATTTTTTCCATATTTACTCAATCACATTGCGAAAAGCACGCCTCTATTTATCACCGAAGGGTTACGATAATGAACTACAAATTCGGCATAATTTTCAAAAGTATCTTTATCGCTTTACGGGTAAAAGCGATTTTTTTTTCACCAAATCCCTTCTGGTGTCCACCCCATCTAGCACCCTTACCCATAAAAAAAGGAGAGTACGAATTTCTTTTTTCGTCCGAGAGGCAAAGTCAATATTTCACCCTCCCACAATCTGAATGCCCTGGCAATAGGCAGTCCCGATAACGACCCTCCCCCCACCCCTTCAAAACTCTTATATGCGCATCTTATTTCGGGGATTTTCGGTCTCGAAGTCGTTCTCGGATACGCGCAGGTCATTACGAATCTCTTCTTTTCTCCCATATATTCAGAGAGAAAAGGAAGGAGGGAGAGCCATTTCGTTCGCAGCGGAATTTCCGAATGAGACGTAGGGTGAGTTTCGCGGTTTAAATTTCATAAAGTCCCTCGCTCGCTGTTAGCGCACGAGTATATACAGTCGTCGACATACTGTGGTGGGCAAGGTTCCGTCGTCGGAGAGGCGTCATTGGTAATGCATGGCTTGTTGTGATCGCCTCCCATAACGCATCAATCTCGTCCTCGAAAGATCCCCAAAGGGGACACGGGGGACCGGTGTGTAGTGTGTAGTGTGAGTAGGTGTCCTGTCCAAAGCCCGCACACACTCATCCGTCACTTGGAGCTATACGTTAGCCCGTGTGCGCATTGTTACCGATGCTCCTGATTCTTTTGCAACCTTCTTTCTTTACGGCTTTCTTTGTTCTATTTCTCACCATCCAATGCACCGTTTCCTGCCAGAAGTCAATCCTTTATTATCAAAAATCTTTAGTTTGTTAATACTGCAAGTGATAAGTATATTTATAGCTTTTCGAACATGATATACTTAATAGGGTGTCATTTTAATTTGGGTTATTTTAATTTTTACATAAGTGAGCCATATAAAGCGATTGATGCTAATTTGAAACTAGTTTATTAACAGTGTGTCAAAACTCATGTTTTTCTCGCTTAAATGTGATCGAAGTACAATAAAAACTGCAGGCTAAACAATTAATCTTCGTGTATGTGCCTGGTTGGGCAATATGCATGGCGTAGGTGTCGCGAGAATTCCCGTGATTTCCGCCCTCCGGCGGGCTCCGTTCTATTGTATGCTAACGCTTTCTGCGAATACTGCACAGCTTTCGGTCCACAATGCGCAGAGATGAGTAGCACTGCGGGTTCCAGAAAATATGACACGAGACATAAATATAGTCGATTATTGTGCTCGTTGAAGACGCTGCTTTGGTATCCCTTTTACTGTAGGATCGTGCGCACATTATACGTGTGTATAAATCAAAAGAGTGGAGCGGAAAGCATGAAAATTTATTAAAGGATCACGTGTATTTGCCGAGCGGCTACGCGAAAGGATGAAGATTTTCACGATTAATGCTCTAAGCTAATAATTTTATGGTACACAGTGACGTATTGTGCACTTGAAATGTCGGTATAAATATGTAAAATAAATTGCGTTTGTGCATCTAAATTATTTCTATACGTCGAATACGAATAAAAAGTCATTTAGAACTAATTTTGAGATTGTATTATTATCGTTTTAATAAATTCTATTTATATTTAGGTTTCCCGCTCAAAACCTGTTATAGTATAAAACTTTTTGTTTATAATCACATAAATAGGACGAGGCCTACGGTAGCTCGGTTGGCCGAACGGTGGACTTGAAGGTCCCGGGTTCGAGTTTAAGTCTCGGACGATCGATACAAATACCTCTGTAAAATAATACATGTGCTTTGTTCATAAAACACGCCGTAGACCTCCGTCTCTGATTAGCACCGAGTGTGAGAATGAATGGAGCGACGTAGAATAATATAAAAAGAAAAAAAAATAATAGGATCTCAATACAACTTATTATATTTGTTTGTGATAATTTTTCAATTTCAACCTACTGTACATCGAAACTCGTACGCAGTTTTAATTTCTTTTGAATATTTGTCTTACAAACTTGAAAATTGGAATTATACTCCTTATACTTTTTGTACCTGTCGAGCCAAATAAAATTTTCAAGTCCACATACCACACCATTCCCTGACATGGATAAATCACATTACAATAAAGAAATATATATACGCTTCACGGCCAAATTTACGCGACCTTTGTTCGTCCTGGCCGCTCACACGTACAAAAGCTCGTCCGTACTTCTCTCCGCCAATAAAGTGGCTTAAAACGCCCTTCTACGACGACCGCATCGAAACTATACAGCGGTCAAAAACGATTTTCCCTTTTTGCTCCCCCTATCGACGCGCCCATGACGCCAGAACATAAGCACACATGCAAAACCCGTAAGATCTGGGTTATTTGGTCATCCAGATGACGGTGACCGTATCAATGTACCAAGGGGGAGACATGCGGACTATGGCGAGCGAATCGGGGGGTGGACTCGCATATACATATATCCCTGGTAATGCATTCGATCCCCAAATGTATACGCCTATATATATATATATATACGTCCGACAGGGTCGCGCCCTCGCATAAAGGTTGAGTCCTATCTATATATATATATATGTAGTATAGTATATGTATATACTAGGCTCGCGTACGCGTGTATGCATGGCTTTTCCGGTGCATCGAGCAAGCCGGAACGTCACGAACTTTATTCCCTTGGCTGTGTGTGTGTGTGTGTGTGTGTACCGCGTCTGGCGAATTTGCTGCTGCCGCAGTATGAAAGCAGCGGCAGCAGCGAGCAAAATCGAGATGTATGCTGATCCACAAATATAGAACCATATTTGGCTACAAGCGCAGAGAGTATATAGCGCCTATACATGCTCGACTCCCTTAATAGACTCGAAAGGGACGGATAGCGAGAGATAGCGAGAGGGAGAGAGATAGAGAGAGATAGAGAGAGAGAGAGAGTCTCTGCATAGCGAAGTTAGCGTGTATAGAGGGAGAGAAGCGCGTGGTTTATCCTAGGAAACTATCGGACTGCTCGCTCGCTCTCTCTCCCCGCGTCTCCCCCCCATTATCTGCATAACCGTGTTTACATGCGCGAAACGCGCGCACTGCCACGAGGACCATTTACATGTCGGCCATGTTGATTCCTGCCGTGGATCAAGTCCATCCGGTCATTCGAACGACTTGAGCTTCCAAATGGTCAGTCTACCGAAAATCCCCTACACGTATCTCCCTCGCTGTCTCCCCATTTATACTCCCTCTCTCTCTCTTTCTCCCGCTCTCTCGCCTCGGCGTTTGGAATTTTAAATTAGCGCGAGCTCTCGCTCAATTTCTGCGCTGAGAGAGAGAGAGAGAGAGAGAGAGAGAGAGGGGGGGGAGGAGTAACCCTTGTCTGTCTCTTCTGCTCGCAAACGAGGATTTCGCTATGTACGTTCCTCCGTCAGTCGTGATCCGTGCAAAGCTCCGGGAATCGACCCGAGTTCGCAGTTCGCCTCCCCTTCCTCCTCTTCTGCTCCTGTCCTATATGCCTTACCCTCGAGGGGTGAGTGCCAGCGATGGTATTAGAAGAGGGAAGGATTGTTTAGGATTTCTTTTTCGCGATGAATCATAATAAGCGTATTTTAGAGGCGACGTGAAATAATTTAGATTCCGTTTTGTTATTCATGAATTGCCGCAGCCGACTGATGAAATTTTATCATTTCTTACTTTTTTTCATTTCTTTCCAGCGAGGCGATGAGCGCGGGATATTTCAAATTAATTAAACACCGTCGCTTTATATTCCTAATGAATTATTGAGCGAAGTGATTAATGAGAAAGTGTTCTTAGGCCTCGCGAAAGAATTGTAAATTTGATGAAGCATTATGATATTATGTACTTGTTGAACTTATGATCATCGAATAACTTTTGTTCAGTGAGCGATAGATTCCTGAAAATATGTCTACTTTTTAATTTAAACTTATCCAAGTACTATACAGTAAATAAGATAATTGATTAAAATTTTAATATTTTATGAAGAAGCAGAAAATAAATTCATGTTGACATGGATATGTAGTATCATTCATTAAAGCATACTATATTATTTAAAACGTTGGATTCTTTAGAATCGACAACTCTGGAGGTGCACGAAGCACGTTCCAATTATTTTAAAAGCTTTGTAAGTAAATTTGAGGCGTTTTATGAAAGTGAATGAAATCCGGAAACGATATAAAGTCGAAACAAGTATATGGACATGTATCATATATACTCCAACTGTAATGTCAAAGTAGAGATAGTTAGTGATATATACATAAAAGTTTAGAATTGTCAATGAAAATAAAAAAGAAAAAGAGAAGTGGAAAACTCATATGCTATAAACGTATTAAGATTATAAATACAACTTGTAATAAATGAAAGGTTTAGGCGTGAAATCATTTTCTAAGCTTAGATAAATCTTTGATTAAGGCATTATAAATTCAAATTAAATATTATCGAACATTAATAAAATCAAAAGATCATAAAAGAAAAACAGTGATCAATTCAGAAAGAAAACTAAAATAAAGATAATCTTATTACCTAATTTGTTACACCGATGAATAGATATAATACTATTTTCAGTAGTATGACTCAATCTACAGTTAGACAGCAATGAAAATACTTTGTTTTTGTCTTTTTGACAATAAAACCCCTAAGTTTCATTAAATGCAAGAAGATATTGATAATATGAAAAAGTTAATTAGAAATTGTAATGCAATTAAGCAGTTAAGTCTACACGTAGATTATTTTTTTCCAATCTGATCCTGTAATTTATATGGTTCTTAAATTCACTGCATTTAGTTATTAAGTTAATATAAACTTGTGTTAACTATAAGTTATAATTTTAAAGTGCTTTAACGATTATACCGCTAGTAACTATAGATTCCTTAATATTATGGTAATAGTAATAATAAAATATAGAAATATGTAAATTTTACAGTCGAATATGGGTCAGTACATTTTCTATCGCGATCAGCACCACAAATCGCTACGAAGTAAATAAAAAAAAAGCACTTAGACATAATATTCGAGAATACGCTCGGTGTCATCGAAGATGAAAAAAAGTACGAGCCTCATTTAAAGATTTAGTGATCCTCGAAGAACGAAGCTGTTCCACACAGAGAGCAAAGAGAACGTAGGCACACGAGAGAAAGAGAGAGAAAGAGAGAAGGAGGCTACCGGAACGCAGGCCTGTCGGCCCCAACCTTATCTGCATAAACGTGTTTACGCGTGCCGGCTATCGAAGTGGTATGTTAATGCGCGAGGAAGGATATGGCCCGCGGGGATCTCTCTTCGCAGCTCTCTCCACGCGTCAGACCCGCGCGCGCGCTTCTATTTTCTCTCTCTCTCTCTTTCTCTTTTTCTCTTCCCGACAGGCACTCGGGCGCCAGGGATCTGGTCTGCAAATCCTTAAAATCTCGCTTGTCCGCGGGGCCGCCGTCGGATATCCTTCGTCAAGCGGGGAGCCGCCAGTTGGCTGTTATGCCCTGCCGAGGCACTTGTGCGGAGGCCAAGATTTGCGGAGCAAGGTCGCATAAAGATTGTCGGGATTTCCTTACTACTCGTGTATTTACGAGTGTATGTGCTGTATAGGCTCGTGTCTAGATGGACGAGATCGAGAAGATTTTCGTGTATTCGGTAGGTATCGCGAGATTATTAAAATGATTTGTGTATACGATGCACGCTCAAAATTATAGTAATTCTTTGATAAAAAAAGTGAATTCAATGTATGGTTTTGGATTTACTTTTATAAGATAAGAGATAGTTTCAATCGAGATTACATTTTAGATGACTGGTAATAAAAACTAATCATTTACAATCATAGACATTTTTCATTAATTTTCATAAATTCCTTTTATTAATTTATTATTGAGAATGCAACCAATAATTTTAAAATTAAATGGTAGAATATATTTTATAAAAAAATTAAACATCAGTTGTTAAATGAACCTTTTCTTTCTTTAAACTGTGATTGTGAACTTACTGAAAAGTAGGTAGAAGAAAAGCAAATTTTTATGAAGTATTTACTATCATAGCGATAAATAAAAACAAAAAATTATTCATATGTTATTGAAGTTCAGGATATTTATACTATTTGATTTCTGCTAATTATTACTTAATTTAATAACAATAATTATAGATGGAGGCTGGAAAGTTATAGATAGAAGTAATGAAGAACATTTAAGATATTATGTTTCTCTAAAAAAGTAAACATGAAATCAAGAGTTACGTAAGTTAACACTAGGCACTTCAAATAAAATATTACATTTTCTATATGAACGATATGTATAATTGGCATGATCATTATATTGGCATAGATGTACTAAACACAATTAGTATGATACATTATGCTTAAAGAAAAACAACAAATTCGTCGAGGACCTTAATTTCTACCATTACGATACGCTAGAAAATTCATTAGCTAAAAAATGTACGAAAAAGGGTTTTCTCAAAAAAGGTAGAAATATCAGAAGAATCCAGGCAATATTCCCATCGATAAATGACGACAGTTCGAAGCGTTTTGCGTTGGTGCTCTCTTTTTCTCCCATCTCCGCTCTCCCTATCTCTCTTCTCTGTCTCTATCTCTCTCTCTCTCGCTCTCTCTCCCGCGTACGCGCGCACATAATTCCTTTGACAGGCCAAACTGGTTTCGCACCCTCACGTTGAAAAGCGATGCACGAGATGAGGCAAAGGGGCAGGGGGGCATGTGCGTAAGACACGCGCACACAGGGCCTACATAATACGTGTATAAGAGAAGCTAAAAGGTGGACTTTGGTAGAAGGAGGAGAGCGAGAAAATATATTCGAGCGCCAGGGCGAGAGAGTGAGTGTGTGCGAGAGAGAGCGAGCCTATATACATCCGAGTCCCGCGGGCGATAAGGCGCATACGACGGGATTTCGGCCGTGACAAGGGTGGTGACGTATAACTCCCGCACACAAACGCACACGCGCACAAAGATAGAAGGAGGACACGCGCGCGTGTCCCCGTGAATTTGGTTAAAAGCCGGGCTGATCGCCATTTCTCAGGGATCGCGTGAAATCCGTAGGCGCAGTCTGGAGATTCGCATCTCTCGCTTCGTCGCACACACCGCATAGAGAGAGAGAGAGAGAGAGAGAGAGAGATTGAGAGAGAGTCCGAAAACTGGCGTCGTCGTCGTCGCCACCGCGGATATAAGCCGGACTCTGCGTAACCGATAACGGACCGGCGGCGGCGGCGTCGGACTGCGCCACGACGAGAGAAACAACTTTAAAAATTCGTGCGCCTCGAAAATACGTCCTCGGCGAGAGGCTGCTGCTGTTGCAGAGTTTTACGGCCCGGGAAAAATCGCATTTCACCAAGAGAGAACTGATAAGATTCCCGGTGGGGCTCCCTTTCCTTCTTCTATCCTCCTTCCTTTCGTTCTTTTTCTTCCTTTATGTTGCCCCCTCTCCCCCCTGCTCAATGTGCAGGACGCGACACGGGACAGATGGCGATCGGTTCTCTCGATTCTGACCGACTTAAGGAGGCTAATTTAATGGGGCTGCCGCGTCGCTCGACAATTCCTTACCTCGCGCGAATTCATTCTTTTTACGCGCAGATCTCTCCCTCTCTCTGTCTCTCTTTCATGTACGGTATTCAGAAAGGGAGGGGAAGGGAATATTTATATCACCTTCTTCGTGAAATCTCGTTGCCCTGTGCATTATCCGGTGGAGAGCCATAATAGTAGATCGCGAGACTCGATACAATTTTTTCGTCACGTCGACACTCCGGTTGTAACACGCGCGTAAAGAAAGCTGGTAATTCCTTGGCACTTTGTACTCTTTAATTGAGTCCGACGCATATATCTGTGATGCAAATCGAAACGATTGGTTAAAATTGTTTGTAATGACTGTACATTTGTTACACTGTATAAAGACTTACCTGAGAAGAAAAGCAGGTATAGATGAGACTCTATTGTAAATAACGAGTTCGGCGTACCTAAGTAGAAATGCATGCAGGTAAACTCTACAATCCATTATTTATACCTACATTAATCTGGAAATCCCAGCATAACTCACATATAATATCCATGGGTTTCCAAATGAAATAACGGTAAATTTTCAGCTTTTGTAGATTTATATAATGCAATTACAATGTATAGATTAAGTTTTATTGCAGCTATGCTTTTATTATATTGTAAATTGAAAAAGTTCATATACCGATTCCGACCTTGGTTCAAGGGTATAATAAGTAAAAAATATAGTTTGCTCATATCCAAATTGCAATATTATATTAAAAACTCTTTTACAAAAAATCTCATTCTGAAACAGCAAATTAAGTAAAGATTAAAAAAAAAAGAAATGACACTTTAGCCCGTTCTCTCTCTCTTTCTCTTTCTCTCTCCTCTCTCTCTCCTTCCTCTATGCGGCCATTACATCGAGCCAATTGAGCCGTAATCCTTCACAATACTATCACAGCTATATAGTATACAGCACCGAAGATCGTCCGCCGATTTGACGAATATTAACAACTCGACGAACTTATAAATCAGCGGCGTGGCTAGCAATGTGATACACTTTCGGAATACTATCGCTTTAAATTCACACTGCTCGAACAGATGAGCAGAGTCACATTGCAGTCAAAAACTTATGAGAAAGCAGCAGTGTCTTAATTTTTCGATTTCCTTCTCTCATCGATTGTTTTCGGTCAATGTCGATAAGATAATCCATTAGAATTCATTTTTTCCAATATAAACGTCCCTACTTGGCGGTGCCACCGCACAGTACTTCCAATAAAGCCTATATATCATTTATAAGACCGGTCTCCTGCACGATATTAGATTCCAATAAATAAATGCTGTTTTTTTAAATTATTCAAGTTTCTGGTTAGAACAACAATACTGTTAAGTGGAAGCCAGAGGACACTGTTTTACCCATCAATTCACGAGTCACGGTTTCATACTTATCTCATCGAATACTGAAAGAAATGTTCTGACACTTGGTAGAAACTATGGAATCTCACTATAGAATTAAGCTGTTAATATTCTAAATAAAAAGAATTATAAAATATATTTCACAACTGTGTCACAGTTTTTCACTTACAAGCTATTATTATCCTTCTATAATCACATTTCACTTTTTCTGCGAAATTGGATTTTGAATTCTCGCATAGAACATAAACTAAAATACATTTTATTAATAATGAGTTCTGATCGTCCTGCGAACGAATTAGTTACGAACTCCGTCTCTAGTAAATGAGTGAACTCGTTTTTATGCGCAAAAAAGTTAATCAGAATCGTCGTTTTGAACAGAATCCACATTGGCAGGCATTTTTTCGTGATGTCTATATTCTGGTTTTAGTTCCGACATATACTTATGTGGATTTTTCACATTATATTGACACACGTCTCCTAAAATACTTTTCAGATACACTTAGAAATGATAAAAACAATTAAAAAAGCTATTCCTATAAAAATATCAAAGACCCAAAATGTTGAAGTAACCACTGGTTGTCTTGTTATTTGTACAAGGTCTTTTATGTAATAGTACTGATGTTTTTCAATATTCCTAATCTTCAAATTCGTAATCCACGCCCTCGAATTAATAAATAAGTACCGGAGTATTTCAGATTACTATCTAAAGTGTGGAAAAGTCCCAGGTACCTGAACTATTGAGTAGTCAAAATTTTTACATTGTAGGCTTTGCATAGGACCCTAGATACTGGACAGATTATGCGTGGCTTGGTTGTGAATCTCTACCTGAATCCCTACCTGAATCCCTACCTTAATCCCTCCCCCCATGCTATATATGTAGTATCAGACGGTATAGTATATAAGGGAAGACATAAAATTTGTCAGTCTATCTGCTGACAGCAACTCGTAAGAACATACGCAGTCCTTGTTCCGGTTCTAAGCTTTTCAACACTGCTAAATTCGACGCCGTGTATTATTTTGTTGTTAAAATGTCTTCCGAAACAGTAGATTTTGATTTGGCTAATGCAGATCGGAATCTATGGATAGTGAAAGTGCCGAAATATCTTGCGAAAAGATGGGCTAAAGCTCCTGGTGACATAGAAGTGGGAAAAATAAGAATAACAAAGTAAATATTTCATCCATTTTGTTTGCATCTTAAAAATCAAATTTATATTAATTTATTTTGTTCTGTTCTGGTAAAAAATTAACTAGCCGGGTTGCTCTAGAAACTAGATTTTGGACAGAATTAAAGCATAATCTATCCAGTATCTAGATTCTAATGCAAAGCCTAGCATGTAAAACATTTTGTTTCCTCAAAGAGAAAGCTTTTTTGTACGGCAGTTGTACGAAATGACAGAGCGTTTCTGCACATCGATTTCGTAAATCTGTAGTCATATTTTCGTACGGCTACCGTCCGAAAGCCGGGAATTAGCTCTCTCCCTCCAGTACTGTCGTATACTTGTGTATTTAGGTTATGTGATAATATTTCAAACATAAACCCATGCACATACATTTATAAATTAGTATAAGTAGTATCTATTAATTGTACGAATACAGTGTTTATTGCACTGACGCGATAGTCTGCCGAAAAAAAGAAATATTCACATCTTTGTACAACAAACGTTTGTATTTCGTTTACTATAAAGTCAGTGTAGGTATCAGTGAATATACGCAAGCTGTGCGAGGTCTGATCGCATCGGTCGATACGGCGGTACTGGGCATCTGCATTACCATCATTATTTGTTAACCCCAAAATTCACCTCTCTTTTTCACTGTTTATGTATTTTTACTTCGACTATAGGTTATAAATATTTTTATTTCAGACATTTTCAACGTAAACCGGAGGTTACTTTAAAATTATCAGAGACCGTTATGGCTATTAAAAACAAAGGGGATCTCGATATACCGCAGCTCCATGAGCTTAAAGTAACGACTGTTACAAACCAAACTATAGGAGTATTTTCGGATTCCAATGGAAGGGCAACAACATCCAAACCTTCCATGGAAGGAAAAATTGCTCAAAGGCTTGATTGTCGTCCTGCAGGTAAGATTTTATATTTAATCTATTAACAACCAAAACCCCGAATTTTCAACATCTTTTTCAAGGCTTTTTTCAACTAAAAAAAAGTTTGAGAAAATTTGAAAAAGATCATATCTGACGTATTTTGAGCTGTTCTTTCGAATGATAATACTGATTTTTTGTTAAAATACTCCTGCAAAAAAGTATGGCGTGTTTTTCACGAAAAAAATACGAACCAAAAAAACCGGACATTAATACGTTAATAATTGATTAAATAGCGAAAATCTGAAGTTAAGTTGGTGGTAACCCACGTTACCACCGTGCAACAAAGGGTTAATGGGTTAATTAGTCGATACTCTCCAAATTTGAAACAATGATAAGTGTGCAACTGCATGAAAATCAGTGCACATAAACTGTCTTTACAGTGCATTTCAAAACAGTGATTTGAATTCCACTGAAAATAAGTATATCATACTTATCGTTGTTTTAAATTTAGAAAATAATAATTAAATTAATTGGTTTCTTCTGAACCTTCATTTTAAAGCAATAATTTTTGTTATTTTTAGAGGATCGCACGTATATGAAGTTAAAACTTGATAGTATCAAGAAAGCTTCAATTCCACTGAAATCAACAAAAATGCTACAAAGGGCTGTAAACAACTTCAAGCCCGTGTCAGATCATAAACATAATGTAAGTATTCTTTATCTTTATTTTGACGTATTTTAAAATTTTTGTGATATCAAAATTATATGGCACAAGTATTTAAAATATTGACGTAAGATTGAATGTTATAAAAAATGATAGTCTTTTTTTATATGACTGTGAAAACGGCGTATATATAGAACCATACCGTATATAACATATACGCGCGTACGTTAATATATTTAACAAGTTTAAAATATTAATATAAAATAACATTCTTTGAAAAAGCATACAAAGTAACTTAAAATCGAGCATTGTATTAACATACTATCTGGAATTATCCGAACTGTAAAAATACATTTAATCTATAATATGTACAAGTAAAAATCTGCATTGCGCTTTTTATTTCAGATTATGTATGCTAAGAAAAAGAAGGCCGAAGGTAAAATGATGAAAGGTGATAAGGAGGCTGTATTGGAAATGTTATTTGCAGCGTTCGAAAAACATCAGTACTATTACATAAAAGACCTTGTACAAATAACCAGGCAACCAGTGGTAAGTTCAGCATTTTGTCTCTTTGATATTTTTATAGGAATGGCTTTTTTAATTGTTTTTATTATTTCTAGGTATACCTGAAAAGTATTTTGGGAGAAATCTGTCGATATAATGTGAAAAATCCGCATAAGCGTATGTGGGAACTAAAACCAGAATATAGACATTATGAAAAAACGCCTGCCAATGTGGATTCTGATCAAAACGACGATTCTGATTAGCTTTTTTGCGCATAAAAACGAGTTCACTCATTCGCTATAGACGGAGTTCGTAACTAATTCGTTCGCAGGACGATTAGAACTCATTATTAAAAAAAAGTATTTTAGTATTTATTCTGTGCGGCAATTCAAAATGTAATCTCGCAGAAAAAGTGGTCTGTAATAATATAAATATATATATAAGTTTAACCAAATCAAATTTGTCTAGAAATCTTTTTGAATTTTATACGTTTGTGTTATCTACTTACAATAAGTAGATCTGAATAATTCTTTTTCTGATTACCTAAATATTCTTTATCCTGCATGAATGCCCCCCCTCCCCCCCTAGGTACTCCGATGTTCCTTTAATCGTAATTTTTTTCTTTGAATTGTTTAATCCATGTAAAAACACACACCTATGTGGTATTCGAATTCAGATAAAATAATGTGATATTTTCAATATTTTAAAGTTAACCTGAAGATGATAATGTACGCTAGATTTTCGAAACATCGCAATAAATAAGCATTACAATATTGCAAATTGTTGTTTTTTGATAATCAATAAAGTATCATCATTTTATTACAAACTACAAGAAACGATCAATTCTATTATCTAATGATTTCGAAGTATTTAAAAGTTTGAAATAAAAGATATCATTTTCATATAATATGACTTGCAGTGGTATTGAATAACTGTTTATAATGGGCATTATTACCTTTGTTTATTAATTTTTTTCCGTATCCTAAAAATGTCTAACAATAATGCTGAAGATATAGGTAATGAATAGATTAAATAAATCTTTGAGTCACGAAAGAAGCGAACTAAGTTTAAGAAGAAAATAAAAGGTTGTACGCAAGAAAGGTAAATTTTTGAATGCATTCTCTATTATAATATATCAACGTTGGACTATTGTTCCGTTATATAAAAAAAGAAGTAACCAATTTGAGCAAACTAGGAAAACAGAGAAAGTGAATGTTCTATACCGCATCTTTGATTTTAACATCTAATGGAAAGATACTCAAAAATCTATTTGTTTTATTGAATTATATTTCTGATATATACACTGAGAAAAATAGATACTTGATACAAGTAGAATCCACTTGAATTAAGAAGAAAATAATTTTGTTTGGGCACGTAAATTTTTTCTTCTTGAATGAAGAATAAAATATGTTTCATCCGACTCTGTTTGAATGAAGAAGATTGAAATTTGATTGTAGAGGAATTGCAGTTTAATCTGCTATGTGATTAATCCTATAAAAATTTAGCATATACTTGCTACAAGAAGAAACCCATTAAATTAAAACAGAAATCTTTTAAATCTACGACTAAAGTATTTCTGAAAATATTTGGCATATATCGAATGGTATAAAAATAAAAATCTTTCATAAATATTGACTTATATACTTCATTGAAATAGCTTTATCATTTTTATCGTTACATTAATTTATTCTTGATAAAATTATATTCTTGCATGGAGCAGAATTCTCCAGCCGCAAAAGGATTTTTGCTTATAATCAAATTATGAAGCCTCGCACGGGTGTTTTACCCGTGTCAGAATCGCCTGTTTCGCATACAAGTATAAAAATGTACTATTTCCATGGGACGTGCGTAACACCCGATTTCGAGCACATAATCATCTGTACTATGCGCATGGAGTATGCACATGGAAATAAATATTGTTTACTGTTTATAAAACTGGTGAATAAATGAAGGTATTGATTATAAATAATATAGATTTAAATTATTTACATATTTTATTATTATTATATATTATATTTTATACATAGCACATTATATGTTTGCGCGTCGGCCGGCGAAATAATTTTATTCATTGGTGCAATGGAATTACTTATACTACTTGAAGTTAATATCACCCAATCACCATTCTCGGGTTCTTTTTAGCTGTCTGCTATGGCTGCTCTCTTTCGAAATGTTGGAATCCGAACTTGACGAATTCAAAGAATCGTTTCCTTTAGAATCTTCTCTGCTACTTTCACCTATTTATCCCTTAGATATACTCTGTAAATACCGTGAAAATCGAAATAAAACACGCAATA
>UELU01139360.1:0-87005 GCA_900490025.1 Megastigmus dorsalis | reverse complement strand
TCTCTCTCTCTCTCTCTCTCTCTGCGGTACACATATATACGTGCATTACACCAACCTGTATACTAATGTATATAGATATATATATATATGAACACATCCAGCGCTGCACATATGCGCGCTTGCAAGCTGACTGCTGCTGATTGCGCACGATTGTTTTGCCTTCTTGCGGCTTGTCTGCCTATATGTGACTGTGTATCTTTCCGATGTGTGTGTGTGTGTGTGTGTGTTTTCTGCGACGCTTTGGGTAAAGTGTAATTTTAAACGCGAGCGCTGCGAGCCCTTTTCCTCCCGATGATTGTTCTTTTTCTCTTGGACTTTCTCCCCTCTCTCTCTCTCTCTCTCTTTACGAAAGTGCACGCGAGATGACTTCTCTTGCAGGCAGTGCACATACAGACACAGTGCTTTTCCTCGGGCTTCGCGATCCGATGAGTTTTCTACGCGTTGGTTGATGAATTTTCTCGCTCTTTCCCGGATTTTTGTTTTATAGCTTCATTTGTGTGCATACCAAACTGTGCTTTAATTCTTTACACCGCACAAATGCGAATGTTAATTTACATTTTGAATTAGGTCTCTATATGGCCTCACTGTATATACAACATTACATGGTATTTCATTTTATAGTTCTTTCGCTCGGTATGTCAAATTGAATCGAATAGAATAGAGAATGCCTATTTAGATTGAAATGCATTTGTAATTGTTTTTAATCGAAGGATAGAATGTTTGTCTCGGTGAATAAAACACGCTTCATTTTATCATTGCTGCCATTCCATCTAATATAGATTATCTATTACAGTATGGGTTATTCAAATTATTATGATATACGAGGAAATCATTAAACTAATTATTGGCTTTTATAATGCGTTTGAGTTTCGTGGAAGCGCGCAATAATATTTTTATGTATAATTAGTGGAATATAATTTTAAGCATATACACGATATTATTTTAGGTAATTTTTCGTCACTTATTATCGTTTATCATGATAAAATGGAATAACGCCAATTATTTTTTCATAATGCTAAAGACATTCATTAATGAGATTTCTATTTTGACAAATTATACTTAGCATTTTCACATCATAGCACGACGAAGGTCAGATAATCCGCTTTCGTTGATATATTCGCTCGTTGCACCTCTTCTTTCATTACATGTCCAACGAAGGTCGAAAAATTCCCTCCTCGATTGGAAACACTGCGCTTATTTTATTTCTTGTTTCACTATTGTCCGTGAGCATATAATATATTTTTCAGTACGTTCCGTTCTTTCCACGTAATAGTTAACAGAAAACGTGTAATATTTTAAATTGAAGTCTTTAACGCTCCTTTGGGCTACATTTACTAATAATAAATAATAAATATTATAATAAATATTATGCCTAATGAACAAAAACAGATTAAGGTAATTAGCATCGTTGAGCGCAGGCATAAAACTAAAATTTCTAATGCAAGAGAAGAAAATAAAGAGATAATAAAACGGACAATAGCTGCGTATATAAAATCTTTTAGATACGGTCAGTTAAATTGTATTTACAAGGGTTTGGTACAGATCGTCTAAAGCTTTTCAAATACACTTTGCTTATTGGAAAGCTTTAGGGACCCTACACAGATTAAGTATAGCTGTTTATCTTTACAGTAAATGTACAGCTAGTGAAAAATGACCTATAATAACAATGATCCAGCAGCACCGAACTCTTATCGATATAATTACAAGCTTTTGAAACGTTTATTACTGTGCTATTGCGTAAAAAGCCATTTAAAAGTCGATAAAGTCTCAATGTAAAAATGCAGTAAAAAAAAAGTAGCTTTACAGTTTTCCAGCCTATTGTTCACTCGTCGTATATAAACACAGTGTGTTAATCGCTCGAGTTTTTCACTTCCGACTTGTTTAATAGCCAAAATTATTCCTACAAAATCATTATAATATATATGTCCATACACGTGTCGAGAAAAGTAATTAAAAACTGTACGAAAAGCTAATCACGAAATGCTTATAAAGTCTCTCAAAAACGAAAAAGTAAATGGAAAATGTAATCGGTTTTATTCGCGTCCTTCGAGCCTGAGTATCATACATTGCGAATTGGAAAGAGTCGAAAGAGTATTATATGCAAGGTTTCATCACCCGCTAATCAGGGGAAAAAAGTCCTTGTCGCCTCGCCTTTGAAAATTCCTCCTTTGTCTATTCATTTCCTTTGTTTTTTTTGCGTCCATCCGGAGCTCCTCTCTCTCTCTCTCTTTACTTTTGCTCACTATGGAAGACAGAAACGACGATTGCGCGGGCGACTCGACGGTAGGACAAAAAGACAGAGCGAGCATAAGAGCTTTACTCGGAGATAGAAAATGAGTAAAGTCTTCAAGTTCTTTTGAGGGAATAATTAATTCAATTCCACGCTTAAAATCGATTCATTCGTCTCTTGGGTAGCGTTAAATAAGAATGTTCCGATCTCGTTTATTGCGTAAGCGCAAAGTCAACCCATCGGGTACCTAATACATTATAAAAATAGAATGTCGTTATCCATCATTGACTGAGCTTCTAGCTTACGTAAGAAATCGAGGGATTAATTTAAAACTTACCTTATAAAATGGATATAACGCTTAGCTAATAATCTATATTTAGGCACAATAACCATCCGTGGAACGCGTTAACGTTATCTATACTTACATTCATTCTTCTCGATTACGTCGGTTTATTATACGTATAACAGATGAAATTCTGCATAACCAATACAAGTTTTACCAGAAATTCGCCAGTCCAAAAACCAACATGCCCGCGCCCAACTATGAATATTCGAATTGCCGGAGTTTGGAAAATTATATAGATTAGTGCCTCGCGGTGAAGGTGCACGGGCTGACTGTGCAGAGTCTGGCCCGAGCCCGAAGTTTACTACTTGTTGAATACGCTTATAAACCGGTGTGCACCGCGCTTGTACTGTGTTATTTTGCGCGATCGACTGCGATGTACCTTGCGGCTTCGAGAGACTAGAATTACATCTTCGAAGCAGCCACTTGTACTTTAATAGTTCTACTTTATAGGGAATTTTCGGTTATATTTTCGCTTCATAGGAATTTGAGGAACGTAATTGCTGTAGACGAGATGTTAATATGATCATTGGACGCTTGAAAAGCTGAATCGTAAGTACATGGAGTGTTTTAAACGCTCTACTTAAAGTATACTTAGAGATGGGATTTCCATTATTCAAACGATAATTGAAATCTTTAAGGTTCGAAGTATCGATTGCTGCTTTAAAGCGGAAATTTCATTACGTCGTAGATGGGGAAAAAAGCTTCATACCCTTTTGGCAGACTAAATCTTGTGGCGCGAGTGAATTCGATATACCTGCAGTAGGTGGATTGTTAATAATACATGGACAATTTATCGATGGCCATTATACACGTGGTTTATCGGTAGTTTCAGAAAAACCTCCCCGTAAAATCGCGTTACCGCACTTCGCGCTCAGTAAGCTAAGAGCTTGGATACTTGCTTGCACTGAAAATCCATCGTTGCCAAGAACAATCGCTACGTCATTTATCGTTAATCCGAACAATGCAGTCTACGGTAAAAATTCAACAATCCCGAGTCAATATTCTCGCACGTATATTAAACCGTCGCAATCGTAATCTCACGTCCACTATAACTACAACATATAGTCTCTTAGGTTTTGCCCATCGTGACGAATCAGAAGTGAGCACAGGTCGTGGAAAGATCAATTCTAAAAGAAGAATAAAGTTATTGGACGTAGGCGGGGAGTAAGAGTCATCAGCGATATATATTCGCAAGCCGTACGCGTAATATATACGTACATAACATACATAGTCGGAGGCTGATTCGAACGTTGATGCGCGGCTAATCGAATGAGATGGATAATTAAGCGCGATGTGGGCGCGAGGCTGAAAATACGTTTAACAGCTTTAAGGACGAAAAAGCGCTGCTGCACGAATTGAATTACACTAGTTCACAGCTCGAGCTGAATTTTCTTTCCATATTATATGAATCGCTCGATTGTTCGGCCCTACAATCCCTTTTTAATATTGCGTTATACTTTTTCTAAGTTCGAGCGTCGACACTCGCCGTAAAAATAGAGCGACAGGAACGGCGTATCGCAATAAAAGCTATATAGCGTTTCGTTGACTTATCTTTAAATGCCGTACAATATACGCGGCGGAGAGGGAGGGGACGAAAGCTATATAAAGGTGGTTGTGTATCGCGAAAAGCGCGAAACTACTAACAGCGCTAATGGAAAAGTAACGACGTTTTTAAGAAAAATCAATTACTTTCCCATTAATGTCATCCGGTACGCAGCCGAGTCTCGCACTATATATATATACGTCATTAAGCTGCTGCCTGCAGTCCCGCGATAATACAACTTATGGAACAACTTGCGACTCTTTCGCTCTCGACAGCTCGCCTTTTTCCTCCGGGCTCCTTTTTTCCCCGTCTTTAACTTCCGAGAGCAGCTTCCGATAACAAATATTATGTCGCTCGCTCGATTTCTCTGTGTATACATATATATATATATATATTTAATATCTTGCGGGGGGAAGGCGGGAGGTTATATGGATTTGTTTGGCTTGGCGCTTATTGCTGCTGGGGTTAAGCGTGAATTCTTCCTTTGTTCCTTGAGTTGGGCGCCGTTGGGCGCGGTATGTAGCAGAGGGTCGAACTGCGGTATACGAGGAAGGATTTTTCGTGCTCTTCGGCGCGATGATTACGATTGGTATATAGCATAAGGGTCTCGATACTGGGAGCGCTCGATTTATATATATTTGCTCTTGACGACTTTATTGCTTCTGACGAGTTCCCATTCTTTTCTCCCTTTAATAAACGGAATATCGCATGTATCCGTGATGTGCCCTTTTTTTTATTGAAACGCGCAATTTTAGAATTGATTTTTTATTTACTTTTATATTATTTGTTCTCGCGATTTATTGCGCGATTGTTGATGGATCAATGAACTTCTAAAAATGAATTGATGATTAATTGAATTCACTTAAAGATCTCTTAAGATTTTTACCAACTTATGTATTTAAATTTTTTTTAACAAATGCACCCAATTTATTGATTTTAGCTGTATATACATTCTGCAGAGTTAATTAACTGATATTAAGTTTCTTCGTACATTCGTTCATATAATTGCTGTTTACAATGTGTTAGGGGGTAATGTTTTTCCTTCACGCTATACGGACACTGATATATTAATAATACTTCATGTCGATCGCGGATTATAGCTACTGATCCATTAGCATATTTATGCAATGCGCACACAATTTGCTTAATGCATGAAAGCATCTCACCACGTTTCATTTTCTCACTCTCTTTCATTCTTCATTTGGCCGCAACCCTCACTCTCTCTCTCTCTCTCTCTCATTCTCGCAGCTATACTCAATTTATTAGCGCTTCGGCCCTCTCGCTGCCACTTGACTAAAGTCGTCAATCATTCGAATGCCGATTGATCGACTTTGGCACATCGAGGCACTAAAAATCTCCTCTTACCCAGACAATTGCAAAACACACACGCACACAGACAATACGTACACACCCATTTCACGCACACGCTGCACACGTGTATAAGAGAGCAATAGTCGTGGATTCGTTCTAAAGCGTACAGAGTCCGAGTGGCAAATCGACAAAGTCAACTTCCCCTCTTTCATCATTTCACTTTTGTTTCCACCGACTCGTTTGTTGCGTGCGCATGTGTACATGCGTGATTTCCTCGTTGCGTGCATGTGACGAGTGTGTGTGTGTGTGTGTGTGTGTGCCACTGCGCTTCGATCGGTATGGAACAATGTCATGAATTAATCAAGCTTTTATACGGCCCTATTTAACGAGATATACTGACAGTTTGGGGCGAGTTGTGCGCGTAAGAGGGAAGGAATTAGTTTACATTTCTAATTCTATAAATATAAAGTAGAAACCGTTTGCAAAATAAATTAAGGGGACGACGAAGTCACTAGAATTTTAAATTTCCCGCCCTTACAACATTCAAATACTCACAAGGTTTTTTCACACTTTTCTCTTTAAAAAATTAATCAATTCATTTGAAACCTTAAGAGATGATCATAAATGAGCATAATTGCAAAGTCAGAATCACGCCATCTCTTGTATTAAATAGAAATCAGTAAAAATTTGATATTTTCTTCTCTAGGTTCTATATTACTTTAAATTTCGGAAATTTCTGGGCTGAACATGCTTCATTTATGATCATTCTATCACCTCTTAAAGTTTCAAGACAATTGGTTAATTTGTTAAAGAGAAAAATTTAAAAATCTTGATGCCGGTAAAAGATGCGACTCCGGCATCCCCTTAATCGGATAACTGCATTTAATATATAAATACAATTACTTGAACATTATGATTACAGAAAAATAAATTGAGCTTAAAACACACCTATACGTTTTATATTACTATGGAAAAAACTGACTTGCGACCAGTTTCTCTTCAAAAACTATACAATTTTCAAGTAATGCATGTCACATTTTCGAAATCGCTTTTTAACTCCAAGCACAGAAATGACTTTGCGTGGTGCTGAAACATTCCTTCATTACTTCCAAATTTCACGATTATAATTCTAAGAAGCTACTCTACAGGAGTTTTAAAAAATGCATCAGGCATTAATAGTAGAATAACGAGCAATTCATGCATAAACATTTGATAAAATATTTTCATAAAAAAAATTAAATTGAATTAATTCTTTTTACATTTAATTAAAAAAATATAGCGCAGTCCTTTAATTGCACGATAAATTAGTTGCGTAATGGCTTTTTTACTTCAATTAAAAGAAATTATTAAAGCGAAACAATTATAGGTATTTTAAAAAGATAATATATAACGTTCCCTTTCTTTACTGCGAATATTAAAACGAGTCGCGCTCGCAGTTTGCTCGCAATCGAGGAATTATGCCCTGTCATGTGATATTTATATTAATGGGAATGGCTTTTGTACCTAATGAACGGTGATTATACTTTCGGAAATAAATACTAATTTAGCGCGACTTTAAATCTTCAATATTGTCATTTCAAATTTAAATCGAAGAATGCGTAATTAATAAACTTCAAATTATTTATAAATTCACTTTTGATCCGACTGAATATCTGCCGTCGAAATACTCGCGTAACTGATTCAATCATGCGATATCAAATTTATCGAAATATTATTTTATAATTTAAGAACCATTTGGAAATAGATATACAGTGCGTCATTTATTTAGTTTATTTTCGTTATTTTTTTTTTATTTTCCTCCGCTTGTATACCTTTGTTTTATATACGCTATCATAAGCTCATCCAAATGAAATTTTTAATCGTGCATAACATGTGCGCGGAATATCAAGTTTCGCATTTTTATTTCATCTTTAAATATACAGTTACATATATCGCGTATGGGTTCTTATAAAATTTTATTTTTCAAATATCCACGTTCTGCATTTTTGAAATGGCTTTTGCACACTGGTCAAACGAACAAAAATCATTACAGTTATATTAACAAATCGGAAAAATCAATCAAAGTATATTGTCCGTCAATTTTCTATGTAGGTAAATGATTTAACTGATGGCGAATACAGTGATAAAATAAATTAATTACAGCCTAGCATTGGTCAATTTTTAATATTACAGAATACATTTTATATGGAGAAGTGCACGTCGAAGCCCTATTCATCAAAATCCCGGTAATTTTGCACTATAGAAATAAGTACGTCGGTCTCGATACTCATCGCGGAAATTGAAATAGCGCAACTTGTTCTGGAATATTGCGCACGCGTATAAATCGAGGAGTCGCGCCTCCCTTTCCTCCGCCTTTTTTCCCCTGCTCTTTTACAGTCGATCGCAGAAGAAGCAACAGCAGAAGAAGTAGCATCTGGCTCGGGAAGCTCGTGACGTTGGTCTCGCTCGCGTCAGAGTAATTTTTCAACTCGATCGAGCATTTTTATACTTGGATCCCGTGATGCATAGCTTTGATTTTCGCATCGCGAGCGAACCTTTTATTAGCTCCATTACGTGTTCCATGCCGACAGAATAAATTGATACTTAAATTCAAGATCAACTTTTAGAGGACGACATTGAATAATTTGAAGATTTATTATACCACGTTGCAACTATATTAGGTAGATGTACTGACTTTTGTAGCCCTTAATCCGGCAACAAGTACCAATTGCTGTAGTTTTATTTACCAGTCAAGGCAAAAAACCAGAGATTACATTCTATTCGATCTATCGTTTGTTCTATGTTACCTACGATATTATTTTCTAGTTCGTTTTTACAGCATTTACAAAATCTCGCAGAGATCAAGCTTTTCTCGCCATTATACGGGAAAAGTGTACTAAAGGCACACTAATTGGGACAGGCTGTGTATGAGGATGTGAAATTTAAGAGAATTTTTGAAAACAAATTTATAAAATATTCATTACTAGAGTTTTTAAAGCACTGTACAAGATGAAAATTCATCAACACTTTAATTAATATATCAACGTTATAATAATAGCTATACTCAGATCAATTTGGTAGAAGGGAAAATTTTACCTGCTACAGATTCAATTTAATTCTAATAAATACTTTTTATTGGTCATATATAAGATGTTTTAAGAGGGCAGTTTCATCTCAGTAAATGTAAGAATGAGTTAGGGTTAAGTCAAATGATCTGACAAATAAGTATTAAAAGAAATATATTTTTTTTTTCAAAAAAATATAATTTATGTATATTTTATCATATATATATATATAATATTTTTTAATTATTGTTTAGCGATCTAACTAATGAAATTAACTATATAACGACATTGAAAATAACAAAATTTAAATTCATTATTAAACGAAGAACTTAATTTTAGAAAAATTAATATCTCGTTCAATTTTAAAGATATTAAAATTAATAAAGAGCTTTGCAAATATTTTCGCTACTAAATTTTCATAAAATAGCAGTGTGTTTTCAAAGCGTAATACTGTAATGCAATCCTTACCAATGACGTATACGAATATAATTATCTTTTTTCTTCTTTCTATTATATGTTAAAGCCAGTGTTTGTAAATTATTTAATTTAATTTTATATTCACCGGCTGTACTGGAATTGTAAAGAATTTATTTATTTTACATTGCAACTATTTGAAGATCTCAACAAATGTAAAAATTATAAACTTTTAAGATTTAATTTCACACAATATACTTATCATACGGATTTGTAATTGGTATTCCGTTCTTTTTTCATTATAAATATTACACTGCTCGTATATCGATCGCATTAACCAAGTTATATAAACAGCTTGACGAGGGTTTCCCTAGGGTGCACTTTTACCACCACGTCTTGGTCGCGTCGATGCATATAAAAATTTCACACATACACACAGACAAGTTAACGTGCGAAAATCTAGGCTAACTCGTTGGTCTTATTTTTCTTTTTCCAGAGCCAAATCCGATAATCGTCCGAGTGGCGGCGGACCACCCGAGGCCACGGCTCGAATTTTCTTCGCGTGCAGGCCACAGCGACGACAACGCCGACAAGGTCCTGGGATCCAGAGAAAGCGCAAAAAAAAAGAGAAGAAAGAGCGTGAGATAGAGGGAGAGAGAGAGAGAGAGGAAGAGACAAAGACGACTCTTTGCATGAGGCGCGAGGATGAGAATGCGATTCCGCCGAGTCGCATGAAAAAAACATGAGCAAAAAGGGACTCGCTTTATTCCAATCGAATTAGGAGAGCCAGAGATGAAAGGAGGTAGCTCGGAGTTCGCTGATTAAAATAAAAAAAAAAATATCGAGGAAAGCCGCAGGGGGCGAGAATAAGCGAGAAAAACGAAAGGGATGACGATTGCACGGTAGGGCACGATTCGTTAGAGAATACAGCAAGAAGACGGATAGAGAAAAAAATGAAAAGTATCGCAGCGTTCGACGAGGAGTAAGTCTGGGATTCGCGAGCCACGAGATATCATAATTCGAGGTGAAAAAATGAGCGGATCGCGAGGGAAAGAAGAAGAAGAAACGTGACGACGTATCGGTAGAAAAAGAGTGTATCGTAAAAGTAGACGAAGAAGTTGGAGGTGGAGGTGCCGGAGGAGCGAATGCATCAGAGATATGAGAATAAGGATGGTTCCGGCATCGATCTGGTCATCTGCTAGGTGATACAATTGTTGCGCGACGATGAGGCGCAAGGAGAGAGACTGAGGCTCGAGGATGGATTGGCTGCCAGGTTGGCTCAGGTAGCCAAAAGCATTAGAGGGAACCAAACCAGCGGACCTTATAGAATAATAAAAACGCTTGGGAAATCCCGAAGCTATATATGCGAGAGTGAATAATTATATATACGCTAAAGAACAATCAAGGACCACGAGATACATTAGCTAGCAATAGAGAGTCACGGAGGCGTCCGAGATGGCGATGCCTGTACAATAAATAAATAATAGAGAAGCACCACTGAAGAGGGATATGTAATAATAATATATATAATAATATAAACAAGTGATTTGGGAAAGAGCTGATAGAGTCGCAATATCGATAAGATTATTTAATAGATCGGACCCGTGAACATATCTGTGTAGGTAGACTGTTGATTCAACTTATATATATATGAATGTATATATATATATACAAGTACAAACCAACCCATTAACCAACAGAAGAACAATACAATAAAGCAAACAGCAAAGAAGGATAACAAAGAAGAATCAAAAGGAGGCATAAGTGCACGCGCACTACTGATATAGACTCACTTACAGACACCCGGACTCTAGCGGAGAAAGACTGAGAGTATAAGTTTCGATTTGTCGATCCATTATAATACAGTTTATAGCGAGTCGCCTTTCTACCGCTTTTTACGTTCGTTCACTCTTCCATATTATGCATACATAGAGATATCCGCGAAGGCCTCGACATATCAATATTCGGGATCATCGATTTTCGACTATACCCATATATCGACGATTACAAGACAAAGGGAGAAAGATATATATATATATCTATACATTATTCAACGTAGCAAGAGTAAAAAGACTTTTCGCGAAGCGAAACAACCAAAAAAACAAAAGTATACGCTTCGAGTCTATGTAGTATTCGCGTGTTTGGTACAGCTGGATAAAAAAGAAAAGCTAGAGGTTGGAGAGAAAAATAGAAGCAGCAAAGGTTTCTTCTGTGTACAGTGCGCGCGACTTCGCGGAAGAAAGGGAAATAAGAAAAAAAAAAAGAAGAAGAAGAAACGATAGGACATTGTAATAATATACACATTGTTCGATGGTTATTAATTGTAACGGTGCGCGAGCGACTTTGTGCGTGACGCGTATCGCGGGAAAATGTGATTCATTATAAGCGCAAGTATTGTATAGCTTCTTCGGTTTGATTGTGCGCGCGCGCGAGTCGAGGCTTATTGCGCATATAAGTGAGCTTCCGTTTGGGGAGACTCTGTGACGCGGCTCTTCCGCAGGGCCGAAATATGGGTTGCGGACAGAGCAAAATCGGTAACCTCTACCCGAAGAACAAGAAGAACAAGAACACCGGATCCAAAAGGAACGGATTTTCCATACGTGAGTTCATGTCCTTTTTTCTCTTATACATTTATTCTTCCTTATATCTTCGTCTGCTAATTTTTAAATTTTTTAATCAACTGTTCTGCAATATTTTTAGCCATAATTAAAATATTGCACTCTTGAAGTATTTAATTGTTAAAAGTTTCAGTGAAATATTGCATTTTTAAAATGCACAATTTTTTTAACTCGCTTATGAGGTTATATTAATTGAGTCAGAATAAGAAACAAATTTATGTACTTCTGCGCAATACTTTTAAACAAAAACGTTTGTTCGGAATCTTCAAATATTTTACTTTCAGAATCTTAGTCGAAAATATTACGTTTCCGTACAATTGTAAAAGATATTTCGTATTAATAAATAAAAAATACGGGAGTATCATAAAGCTTACGCGTGGCAGCATCGTCGCCATCATATAATTACAGAGCTGCCTAGCTGACGCAGAGGCTATGGTTAACGAAACGCGAGACAAATTAATCAATTTTCTGACGATTATCAACATACAATTACTCGAATGACATACGTGCAAAATCGCGTTTTTGTATGTAATATTTTACAAAGTACGTTTTATACTAAAAAAATTCATTTACTTACAAACATTTAGTATAGTTATTACTTTGACTACCAGAGTCACGAAAGACTATAATACTCTTTTGCTTTGCGGCACCCGAAAGTGTAAAGTCGATTAAAAGAACTAAAATACAGAATAAAAGCTGGGAGAACTTGTGCAGCTTTACGATTAATCGATTATTTTTATAAAATAAATATTGATTCGAAGAAGAAAATTAAATATGACTTTTTGATATCATACAAGTGATTCAAAATTTAATTATAAAAGGCATGAGATATGCTTTGGAAAGCTTTGGTTACTTTGATTTTAATTAAATTATGGTTACACCTCTTTTTTCATTCAATAATATACATATAAAATCTCTTTTTATTCTATAAACCATATGTGGGATATTCATTGAAAAATATTGTTTGGTTTCTGTAATCGAATCAGTTTACTTTTTTTTTTTAATTTATATATCTAAAAATGACTTTTAAGAATATACGTCATAATAAAAAGTTCCAATATAAAGAAGCATGATACAGTTGCTCTACATTTAAATTTTACGCTATTGAGAGTAATACGAAGCCGCATTAGATTAGTTTGATAGATAAGAAGCCTAGTTTTCCAAAAAGCGATGAATATTTTTACATTCATTTAAAGTATCTTACCCATAATATCTGGAAAATAATGACCTATTTTTCAGCAGTTATGCCTATGGCGTCTTTTAATAAGAACAATACCAAGTGCAATTAATAACAGATTTTGCCCATTTGGTCGAATACAAAATCAATGTCTATTGTAATATTTTACATGGAGGTTTTCTTCTCAATGGTGTAAAATTTCATTTATTTATTTATTTTTTTGTAATATTCATTCCAAGACTTATTAGAGTCTTATTTCTGAAACTTCATTTATTTCTAATACTATGTTGTAGTATATTAATTTGTATTCAGTAATTATAAGAAATAATGTAGTTGTCCTATATTTAAATTGTCTATTTCTCATAAAAACAGTAAATAGGTGAATTAGGCCAATTAGATAAATATTGTAACTACTAATTTATTGATGTATTTCAAATAAGTGTTAAATATGTTACAATATAAATTTAGAACACTGATAATAACGATACGGAATATATTCAATAATAATTTTACCGCTTTATTAATAATTTATTTAAAATACATTTGCGATACGTTTCACTGCAATAAAACTTTTCCGTATTCAACATTTACATGGTTAACTTAATTACCTGCTGTCATGTTCTATTATTTAAAGATAATATTTAAAATATAAAAAAGTTTTAGAGCTACAATTTTGAATCAAACTTGGAAAATGTTCCCAGAAGCTGTTCATATTGGAATAAAATGCTTTTACCTAAAATACCGAGACAGAGACACTTGCTTAAATTTCGGGAGCTTAATCAGATTCATTGTCTAATTAGGAAATCATTGGTCGACAATAATTAAGCCCGTATGTGCGCTTCGGTTAACTCGGTTTAGGTATACGACTGCCGCTGCATTTCGATTATCTTAATAAGGCTTACGCGGAAAGCCTTGCAATCACTCTTAATTATCGCAAAAAGCTGAAGGGAGTCATAATTAATTTAAGCTCATTTTCATATTAGATTTAGGCATAATATCTTTTCGTTTTAGGGAAAGTTTAGGAACGTATTTAACGATATGATAAATTACATGTACTGATCTTTTCTTTTACACTTCAAGGAAGTTGTTGTTTTTTTGCCAACTAACTAATGAAAAAGAATTATTACAATTTGAAAACAATTAGGGTCAAAACTCATTTTTTACGACTTATTCGTAATACGATCCAATTTTTACTATTTTCGATTAAACAAAGATTAAAGTACATACAGCAGTTTTATTTGGGCCTATTTTTTATGATAACTTAAAAAGCACAAAACATTTAACTTTCCATTTTCATCTTGATCTTATGCGTGATTCTAATTGAAGGAAATCAAACCCGCAGTACTCATGACCTCAGATAGTCGGGAAATCGTCCTATCTCGTGTGAAACGTAATTTGCGATTTCACGCGTTCCTACTTTACTGAAGCATTACTGTAATAGCAGCGGCTAATTTGTAACAAAGCAAAAGGAGATATAAATAAGTATGTAAGTCTTTTAATTACACAATTTAAACTTTTATATACCTGTTACAATGATGCCTCATAAAGACAAAAGGTTCAGACGTATTTCATTTTTTACTAAACAGCATTTAAAGTATTTAATCTCATACTTATGAATGCCATTATATTCCCTATGAATAGCTTAAGCTATTAACCGAAATTATACTCTCTATTCTCAAATACATATATAGTCTTTCTTTTGGAATGGCATGTTCAAATAATCGTAGTCAGGTCAAATCGATAATTTGGATAGAAACAAGTTTCAGAAGGCTCAAATATACAAGTCGAAAATCGTAAGGGCGACAAAGTTAGGCAAAATCTTGGCCGCGTGAACTTTTCCTTATACTCTCCAGCGTTGACTTCGCACCGTGTCCATCAGAAAGTTTCGCAATCGTCGCCGGTAACGGAATCACAATAAAATAGGTCTTCCTCTAATCTTGCCAGTCTTCCAACTCATGAAATTTCTACGAAAAAAAAAGTTAGCTCGAGAGAGAGGGTCGGAAAAAGTTCACAAAGCCCCAACGGAGATAAACCGAGTTACGTCGAGTCAAAGGAAACTGGGTAACGCGTGCATTTCGTTCTGTAGTTTATACACACGTCACTGCAAAGCTTTTGCTTATTGTACATAGTTGAAGTGCAGCAGCGAGATCCGGAACGACCCTAGAAATTATACAGCTACACGCGTGTGCACGTCAAATTCGATTTCACCGCGGGTTTAATGAAATACCTAAGTGGAGCTGCTGTTTTTCTATTACTCTCCAATCCACACCTGATAATTGCTATTTGCACAGACGAATTACTGTTTTTCTCGCGATGCGATATCCCTCCAGCTTTCTTTCTTTCCTTTTACAGTGGCTCTCTCTCTCTCTCTCTCACCCTTAGCGGATACTTCTTTCCTATCCTTTTCCCACCATCGGCACGCTATCTTTTTAATCAATTGTAGTCGGGGCAATTTTCTGAGAGACTTGGAAACACTGGACCTTCGCAAGCCGAGAGACTAGTGTTTGCAAAGGCAGTGGAGCAGAATTGAAGTTTTCTCCTCGTTGGTGTTGTTTTTTGTCTTTGCAACTCCGCCACCCGGAGGACATGCTCGCTTGGAAGTTCAAAAGTTCAAAAGCTTGCACCACGACGTTTGATGCGTTTCAAATTCTACTCGGCTGAATACTTAACGATCCTTCACCCAAGTTGATCGCGGACAACGCCTTTTCTGCACCTTGCTTTAGCAATTCGTCTTTTTGAAACGCGTCGATGCGTCCGTCTATATACTATAATCGATGACGTGTACGCGCTGACGGAAGGCTTTCGTCAAGGTGTGTTATTTTTTGATTTATTAATAAGTTACGCTTTGACCTTTCCGTGGGATGATATCGTCAGGCTACTTAAACATTATCTTTCGATCAGTCTATAATACTACGTCATGACTATTAATTATCCACGTCAAATATTTTCGTATACTTTCTCTTTCGAACTGAAAGTATTTTCATCATTTCTTGTGTCAATTCATATATTTATTTCTTTCGAACTGGAAGTATTTGAGCAAACTTGTATACAAAGCTTTGATTAATTGTGTATTTCTAGAATATACTCTCGAGAGAATTACATGCAATTGATAAAGAACCGGAAAACATTGATTGATGATGATGACAATTCTTTTAGAACCATTCTTATCGGTATCTGCAGCAATAAAAATATCGTATCGGATACAAAATCATATCTGCAATGCAAACTCTGATTTTCGGATGAAACAACACTCATCTAAATTAGAAATAGAACTGTTTTATATTTATGTAGACTCGACAATCCACGAGATTCGTGTGTGTGTGTGTAAGCAAAGGAATGACGAAAATGTACAATAGAGATCTTGTATACATACACGTTGGCGCGATAAGAAGAAGAAGATGAGATAAACGACAAATGTCAGGTAAAAATACACATAAATTTTGCTCGTGCAGCCGCGCACTAAATCGAGTCCGTATCATCGCCTCAATATATGTCGGTGAGCTATAAGCTACTCCTCTCGCGGCTGAGTCATCGAACCACACAGCGACGCGGATTAGACATTGTGCGTTGTATATAGCGAAGGCGAATCAAGATCGATGCCGTCGAAGCTCAATGATGACGCTGGAAATGTGTAATATACATTTTGCGTCCTGTATACTTTATATACGCGTGTGTATATCGATGATTTTTATCGGCGTGTTGCTCAGCACGTATACATTACGTCTCTATCCCATTAAAACCTTCTATATGCGTAGGATTTTTTTAATGCGCAGGACTGTTGGTCGTCGAAAATAGGCTTTAAAGTCAATGTTTGTGCTTTAGCTTCTTTTTACTTTTTTTCCCGCGCACAAAGTGCAAAAGAATACAAGCGAAATGGAAATCTGTTTGGACTGATATTTTTGATGTATTTTGCGCGCGCGCGCACGAGTTTGTCCTTTATATTGTAAGCTTAACCTCCAAATCGACTTTACTTTCTAGTGAACGAGACATTGGGGATTTCTAAGAATGAATCACTTGCTAATTGGCTGATTCTATCTCTATTTTCAAATTCTGTAACAATGAAAGGAGCAATTAAAATTTTATGCGCGTTATATTTAAGCGTATCTATGGATTGAGTTATAGATGCATATCAAATTGAAATTCGAATGTTAAAACTATTGATTCTGTAATAATGTGCATGTATCGGTTTAAAAAAAGATTTAAACACGTAATTCACACTTGTCACAAAAGAAAGACTAATTTGCTCATTCAGTTTAATAATCGAGGTGAAAATACTTGAACAAGTCAAAAGGACTTTCTATTGAGAATAATTACTGAAATGAATCCATGCAGATATTATTTTACATCGACTTTGCTTGTAAATATGAATAACCGCAAAGTATCTAGTTCGCGACGAGAGTCTAGTTCTTCATCAATTTAGTGCAGAGATTAATTTATATACGTTGATTGGTAAAAAAAAGTGATCGTTGACTTTGATTATATTACAAAATGGGTGCTTTTGTGGTTTCCAAGTTCGAAATTGAATTCTGCTTCAATAAAAGTAATTGCTAATCAGAAACTAGGTCTATGACGCGTCTACTCCTTATTGGACGATTAATGAAATGCGTATACGCACCGCGTGTACGATGTCTGTGTATTTCAATGAAATGTGCCGTATCCAATAAATAATCGGTATATCGATCGTAAAACTTACATTATCTATTAACAAATACGACGAAATCGAGCTTAGGAGTGAAACAACAGTATTATCTTGAGGATATTTTTGGTCCCTTTCACTTTCAACTCGCTATGTAGGTCAAGTTTAGATTGTTAATTACTCACAATCTACGATTGCGATGATTTAAAGCGTATAAACATCTTAGCTGATATATGTGCATTGGTAGTGCAATAAAGATGTCGTATTTAAGAGGAATATAAAGGTTTGCTAAAATGCGAAAAAAAAAGTTTTATCGGTAGATTTAAATCTTTTATGTGCTCTAGGGTTATGTAAAAAAGGCGCGTAAGCGACGTTATATCTCTAAATTCCTTCAAAAAGTCGGCTTTAAAAGGCGCGAATTTCATACCGAGATATACAAAGGCCCTAATGCGAGATAAGAATATTATACTTTATATTACATAGATGGATCGTAAAAATTTACGCGTGATCTTGAAAGGATCTTTTGTGTCCGAAAGAAAATACTATTCTTGATGGATGGAAACTTACATTATTTTCTTTATTTTAAGAACGATTGATTTTAGAATAATGTGTCAAGTCTTAGAATAAAAATTTCTTTGCTTTGACATCTTTACCTTTTCATAAATTTAGGCAGCATTCAAATGCACGGAATACTTAAGTTGTTTTCCATGCTGTTATTCAACAGCAAATAACCGCTATTCAGACGTCGAACCGTCGAAACTCGTCAATAAAGTCTATTTCAACATTCGCGGCGCATTGGAGTCGATCGCTAAAATTGTGCACTATCGACATGTCGATTTTACGCTTGCGGTCAGCCAAAATAAGGAAGCCCTCTACACATAAGAGCAATGAGAAATGTTTACCAAGTCTGCACTCGCGCGTGAATCTAAATCTGTTCGATTTCTTACATATCCCCGATATATCTCGCGAAATCGACAACTAGGAATTAATTATAAGCGTCGGCACAAGCGTCTGGTAATACTTTTTCACCTGCGCCGAATGTCGTAAGTCGTATAAAAGAGCAAAGATCAACAATAACAAGGGGAGGGTATAAGAAGACACGCAATAAATCATATCGGCAAAGACAATTGGCATCGGATGCGAAGTCGCTGGTCGATGCAAGTCGATCGTGTATCTTGGTCCAATCGAAGAAGCGAGTGACGATAGGGGATCGATAAAAATCGTTGCCGAGGAAATAATAGGAAGGCGATCGACGCGCGTGTATATAAAGATTCGCTCGGCGGTCTATGGAGTCCGTTTTGGTGCGCGTATCAGCGATTTCGGTCGGCTGATAAGGATTTACGACTCTCTTTAACGTCGGCATAGGAAAATTTATACACAAACTTTAACGCGACCGCTATATAAAGGCTTGTAAATCAATTTCGCCCTGAAGTATGTAGGTCTTATTATATTTATAGTACTGCAAAGTAAATCGCAAATTTCCTTTTTTCGAATAATCAAGGTGAAGAGCAAAGAGGACTTTAAAGTAAGAAGCAAGTCAACAAATTCGAACTCGAATAAGACGGAATTTTTCAGCATACAAATCAGACTTCGCAGATACTGCACAACCATACATAGGTATTTATAATGAAATCTCATGCATCGTATGTAACTTCTTCGTTAAACAATTGTTCGATTCAATTCCATTACTCAATCTGTCTATCTACGAAAAAGATTGCAGATTCGTTGAACGTACAAGTGCTCAACGCTTCCAAGAAAAAGAAAAAAAGCAAAGACCAATCTCAAAACGACATGGATCGATTTCAGGAAAAGCGAGAAACGACTCGGCGCTCATCCCGAAAACTGCATGCTCCGGGTACATTTTCAGCCGTGGCTTTTATAAATAAACGCGTATAGACGCGACAGTCTAGGCGTCGTGCACCAGAGACACGACGTTAGGGCGTTTGTTCCCAGCTCTCGGCCGTGCTCAATTAGCTCGAGCATCTACTCTCCACTGGGTGAATCGAGAACTAGGCGGCCCCGGGGTCTGATGCAGCTGCTCCCGCCAGAGCGATGGAAATTGCGCGGGAAATTCAAAGCTGCGCGCGTATCTGTTCTCGCGCGGTGTATATGTACTCTGCACCAAGGGCGGAAACAGGGAGACGAGAGACTCGAGAGCCGCGTTACGTGTGTGTGTGTGTGTGTGTGTTGGGTGCACGTAACGCGAGTTTGAAAAATTGCCTCGCTAATTGCAGACAAATTGATTTGTTGACTCCTCGGATATGTGCTGCGCCTTGGCGCCGCGGCGCCTCTCTCTCTCTCTCTCTAGCTAAACGTCGCTATTATCTATATATATAGAGTGTCGTATAAAGCGACCGGTTATCGCCGCTTTAGCTAAAGCTCGAAAATTTGTTTACTGTACGCTATACGTTCGGTGTTGTGGATGCGTGGCTGCGACGTTTCTAGGACGCTGCTGCCGCTGTACTGTTTGCCTTTCTTTGTGCAATTACAAAGACTCGCGGGGCGCTCCTTCAATATATATACATGCACAGCTTGTTATTAGAATGTGTGTACGCTTCCCCGACGTATGAGACTACGTGCAACGACGAGGAAAACTGGATGAGATTTTGGTGTTTTTTTGTTCACGCTTGTTTGCCAGAATGGTGCAGTACGTATTGTTGTTTGAAGAGGTTTAGTATGCAGTTGTGTATGGAAAATGGACGTTAATTTACTATATTTTCGTTTTTTTTTTTTTTTTCGATACATTAGCGTGTTTTATTTTCATTTACATCACAGCTTTAACCGCGAGATATAATAACATAAGATCAATAATATTATCTGTAATAAATTTCAATTTATCAGCAATGAATTGTTTTCATTTTTTTCTTGTAGCAATAACAAGTGCAACGCATTAATTTATTAATCCAAGCCTGCAATTAGCCAATTAAAACGTTTCCGCGCGTATCGCGCGTACACTGTTATACTTTGTTAATCTCGTTTTATGGCAGTCATTGCACGTGTGTATTTTCGCGCTTTCCTATACGGGCCGACAAGATAAACGTCGTCACGTATACAACATAAAGTCAGCTCCGAACAATCTCTCCGCGCGTCGACGAGATGCGAGTCAAAAAGTCTGTCTATAAAACTTCGTCGTGAGCGCTCACACCATTTGGGCATACAATTCTATACGCATTCCGAGTACACAGACTTTCGAGCGGAATATCGCTTCGATTTAATCTTATCTATATAAGCTGTACTCCTTCTTAATTCTTATTTCGAATGAGGTTCTTATATACTCTGTACAAACCATATAATACGTCAACTGGATCGAACTGGCTATCCATCGCGGTAACGAAATTGCGCTTCTTTTATTTTTTCGTTTAAATTGTAGTAAAGTCCAAGTTTGAATTTGAAAAGAGAGGAGGTAAAATGTGTCGAACGCTTGCAAAAAGCTCTCGTACCGCTTGCGTAGACGACGATCACGACTTGTTACTCTTAAGTTATAAAGTTGCGAAGAGTATGCGGTATAAAAGTGTTTGATATAAAACTTGGTTCGCGTGTGTTTACACGATTTGAAAATTGATATAATACTTACTTTGAAAAAGATGAAAAGATAAAATTCCAAATCTTCGGTTCTGTTTGCATAAAAAGCAAGTAAGTTGCTACACACGCCCGCGCATATATATATATATAATCTAGGCATACTTTAAAGTCAAACGTCAAAGTATAGGTAAAGCGGCTAATGGATCAAGCGGTAAAATATATTGTTCGTTGATCACATAATAATGACTCCTCTGACCTCGATGTACTTACATGTATGAAAATATCGGTTAATTTAATTTAAAACATACTTAGTAGCTCAATGAGAAAAACATATTGATTCATGGAAGAGACAAGACTGAAAGAACTATAGGTGGTTGCTAGAGAAGTAACGTCTCTACGAATGATAAAAGAATAATTTACGCAGTGCAGTGAAACATATTTGTTTTACCATTGATGTACTTAATGATTATTTAGGCCCTTTAGATTTTTCCACTGTAAACATTTAGTCTCTTCGATTCATTCCAAGGCTTCTCAAAATCAAGCTCAAATATAAACTCTATAATCAATGATCCTTCAAGCCATCCGTAATTCATTAAAATCTCGAGACTCTAAATCATTCCTCTCGCGCAAGGAAAGGAGAAAGAAAAAAAAGCAATGGTAATCCTTCCGAAAAAAATCGTCACATAAATTCAAGGTCACGATCTATCATGCAAACTACACTTATAGGCACAGCTGTATCTCGGTATATGGCGCAAACGCCCACACATACACAGACACAGAGTGGACCAAATAAAAAGAAAGAAAGAAAGAGGGAGCGAGGAGGCGCGAAAAAAAGGGGGAAGCTTATGAAAGGCCTCATTAAGCATCCACTGGTCGCAAAGGTCGCATCCAAAAATAAGGCAACGAAAATAAATAAAAAAGAAGGGAAAAAAGAAAACAGCACAGGTTGAGTGCAGAAAGAGGAGAGAAGAAAAGAGCTCCGGTGAGATATCATTCTAGTGTGTGCGAGTGTCCAAGAGCTCGTTCGGGTAGTTCGGGGGGCTCAATTGACCAGTAGCCATGTCGAGCCACACACGACATATACACCTTATATATCACAAACATATTCGTCACAGTGTCATAACCTTATGGTGTACAGTCCGATGTGCGAGAGAGGTAAACACGACAACGGCGACGACGACGACGACGACGACGAATTGCGCTTGGGATCTCTCAAGGTCTCTCGGCGGAGTCGCGCCGCGCAATACACAAGTACCTATAGCATAAAAGAGCATAACAGGCAGCTGGATGTGGGTATAACATATAGACGGTGCAGAGTACGACTGTATATATACGTGTGCGCGCGCCGCCGCCGTTGGCCGACCGGCTTTTGCCTACCAGCCTACGTGATCCTCGTCCCGTACACTCCCTTATACCCCCGTATATACATACACACGCTGCACACAGCAGCGGCGGAAAATAATGTTGGTATGGCCGAGCCTCTCTCTCTCTCTCTACCCCCCTCTTCTCGCTCTCTCTCGCTCGCTCGTATAGGCAGCTGTTCGTCTGCACGCGCGCGAGAAAGAGAGAGATGGAGAAAGCCCGCGCTGTTGCCCCCGAGTTGGCGGCGCGCTCTCTGCCTGTGACTGTGTGTGTGTGTAATTTCATGGAGAGCGGAGTGCCGGCGGCGAGTCGTTCAGTGAGCCACTGTCGTTCAGATCGATCGCAGCGCTTCAGCTTGGCGCCTCGATACCTCTTAAAGTAATATTACATATATCGCAGGGACGCTTTTCTCTCTGCCAACTCGGTGTGTTTTGTTTATCTCTCGGATGTGTCTCTATCTCTCTCGGTGGTGGTAGTATATAGATGTACTCGCACCTTGCGATTTGTCGCCTATGCAGTAGTGTGCAATAGGCATGAGACGAGGAGCGACAGTAGGGCATCTCGAGTGGATCAACAAGTAGTGAACCGCAGGTTATATATTATACTCGTTTTCATTTTTGTACAATAAACGATCTTCGAACGAGAAGAGAATAGTTCATATATTCGTGGCTCGAGAATCGTACAAGGGACTGTGTGTTTGAACTGTACATTGTGCGAGAGTATAAGTTTGGATTGCGACGTCTCGCACCCTGTGTTCGGAGGGGGTGAGCAAGAGGGTTGGGTTGTACCGGTATACTTTTCCACCTATTCGAGGGTCACGGTCGAAACCGTGGAAGCGGAAATCGTGGCTGTCAAAGGGAAGCGGACGGGCCTGGGCACGAGGATGTGGCTGAAAATCTTGCGCCAGAACATATCCCACTTGGCGCGCCGTGCCAAAGGTAAACTATCTAATAACATTCTACACCATCTCGTTTAATTAAATCTTTCTTATGGTCTTCGTGGGCTATATATATATGCATCATGAGCAGCTGGGCAATTTCATTATTCGACACAAGGAATTAATTTTAAGTTAAGTGAAATGTAAAACTGCCCTTTTTTAATCAACTTTTTAAAAACTGGACGCGAGTATTCGAGATTTTTCAGATTCTATATAGATGAGGGAAATGCGCCGTAGAAAGGGAACGCGCCTCGCGATATCGCTATTATATGATAAAACTTCATTATGTTCTAGCTCCTTGGTTTAGTTGGTTAGGGTATATAATCGAGGTCGGGAAAAAATTCTCTAGTCTATTCTTATATCCGATCAAATTGCTTCCTTGAACTTCTGCTTATTCTTAGATGCCGCTGTATTGTATATTTATCGGATGTAGTTGCCGCGAGGGTGTGTGCTTGTGTACATTATGTATCGCAGACGGACTATAGGTGCAGTCCTAGAACTCATTACAAGCCTCTAACTTGAATATATACGTAAAAAAGAAGAATTTTTTCATTTGTTCAGCATACCCTGTTACATTGTTTACATTGCATTTGAATAATAAATTTTATCGTTAAAAGGAATAATTTTGTAATTGATGCGTCAGTCATTTATTAACTTCAAAGCTAATGCAACCTTGTAATTTTGGTTATAACATGATAATTTTAGGTATAGATTAATTGATCGAAAGTTGTAATATATGTAACTTAACCAATGTGAAGTAGCAAAGGCATACGAAGTGGAAAATTTGTTCATCACCTTGAGCGAATGTGTTAATTAATCAAATTATTTGCTGAATTAGTCAGGAGAGAATAATATTTAATCTGCATTTATATTTGACATTGATCACATGATTGAAGCCCGTAACTTATTTCCAATTGCGAAAATACAAGCTGACACAAACTCTTGCTTTGTCTTGCTGCCAATTTTGATGTAAATAAATCGCGTAATTTTTATTCGTTGAGCAGCCGATCAGTGTCGGTACATTGGATAATATGAAATGACGAGATCGTATTTGCATATATTAAACACCTCGCAACACACTGTATAATGTAGAACCTCAGATTAATCGAGTCCTATTTTTTTAAGTTTCAATTGATCGTGTAAAGATTACCGACAAAAATTTTGTATACATCATAAAACGAAAGCAATTGTGTCGAAGCTTATTTATGTATAGCAATTTTTAATCATAGCGTCTTGAATTTCAAAAATTGGTTTTACACATTATCAACACCGGAAACTGGATCATTTCCTTGTAATACCGAATATCGCGAAAGGTATATAATATACAAAGAATGTGTCGCGTTATCTCTCATAGTCGCGTTATTCATCGTTCTTATGCAAGAGTAAACGAATTTTTCTAGGTATCGATGCGCGTTTCGAAAAAAATTCTCGCGAGAAATCGATCGACAGTTAATGTTCTGTCATACGAGCCAGGATCAATATTTTCAATTATAGTTTCAATAATCAATACCTCCGTCTACTCTTGATACAAAAGCGCTTTCTTTGTATCGCGCATTTATTCGAAAGATTATTTTTTTTTGTTCCATCTTTATATTTAATCAAGATAAAAGGATTTCGCGAAATTTCGTCGCATACGGCTTCGTGAATTCTTAAACGCCTATATATATGCTTCCCTTTTTGTGCATCCCTTGGTGAATTCCCGTGTATGTGCACTATACATATACATCCGCAGTGAAAAGTATCGATCACCGCTAGCGTATCGCATTCGTAATCTAACTGCGACATAGACTAATGCACATCTGGCAGGTATTCTTAAAAATTATATTTCGAAGAATCGAATTGTCGATATAATGTAAGGTAACGACAATTTACTCATCTATATTCTAATTATGGTTCGCAATGCATATAGAGTACTTTGATGTTGAAATGCTACTTGCAATGAATCCTCTAGAAGATAACGAATAATTTCATTTTTTTTAAAGTTTAAGTTTTAATTATCTTTTAGTAGCGATTTCCGCTTAATTATCGAAGAAAACAATGATGAAATGTATAGAGACTTGTTGCTGCTATTGTACATCCTCTCCACGATTAGGCCTTTAAATGCATTAAATTTACACAGCCATTTGAACGTTTAACCGCGAGACGAGGAGACATCGCGCAAATTCGTACTATTCACCTCTGCACTCGACGACCCTATAGCAGACTCCCCCGGTATAATCCACCAAGAAGCTCCTCAAAACGCGGCTTAACGACTCGCATCTATTATACTATCTTCCGTTCCTCGACTGCACGACTCGTTTCACCCAAAATTCAAGTTCAACACTCGACAGTCCTCCCCCTCGCACACGCATACACCACACGTGCAAGTATATAGCATATACATATGTAGACGGATAGAAGCGAGGGAAGAGGGCCAGGAACTCGATAACTCGATTTCACGAAAGTGGATCAATTAAGCCATCGGCTATGTAGGTGATGGCGAGGCGGAGAGAGGCTCTAACGTTGTTTATACACTACCCGAGTCTTCCCTCTGCTCTCTTGTCCGTTTTCCTCGAAAATCAGCCGCGAGCGATCTATATATATGTACTACGTAGTGTCAGAGTGAGAGAGAGAGGCTCTATATAGGAGTTCGTGTGCTACCGATTTTCCGGATTAGATCAACCGGTGCGGGGCGAGCCGAGAGCTGTTGCTGGGCCGTTGCTACCGAGGTTGCTACTGCTGTTGCCTATCCGCGATACCACATGCGCGTATATATAGGCAGGTGGCCAAGGTTTACGGGAAGCGCGTATACGTGGATTAGTGATTTATTCGCTTACGCGCGTATATACCGGCGAATATGCATCGATTTTCGATCGATAGTATTTTTCTTTTTTTTATTGTTTAACTGCGCGTACGCGTAGGCTGGCCTTTTTTTTGTGCCCATGTGTGAGAAAGTTTGAGCGAATAATACGGCGATGGTTTATTCCCTCTCGTTCGCATTCGTGTGCGCAGCGTTGATTATCGCGATTGGTCTTAATTGCTTTAATTAGCGTTAGCGTCATTTAAAATGCAGTGCGCCGCCTTTCTCGCGGGCTAGTGGCCAGCGTAATTATCATTACGGTGCGGACGATGAAAGTGTAAAGCCCAACAATAAAAAAAAAACGAATGGAAAAAAATTAAAATCAACGAGTTTACGCTCCGATCGAACTTTTTGCGCGAAAAAAAAAACAATAACCAATGCACACGACTCTGTTTTCTTATATGTATATTGAAAATACGTTTTTTTTTGCTCAAATAACTGTTTTATCGAAAAAGCTAACCTTCACCATTCGATTAAATAATAAACATTGATGCTCAAAGATTCGTTTCGCAACTTTTACAATTTACTTCTATTTAAAAAAAAAAAAAAAAAGAAAAAACAGGCATTACGCGTGGAATAAAACCAAAACAATAAATCGCATCGGACGAAAATCGCGTATATCGAACACACGCCGGTGTCGGGTCTTATCTTCTCGATCGCCGATATGCGCCAGTACACAAATCCCCCCCCAATCGCATCGATAATAATCGTACACGGGTTTATAGTCGCGTTATCGTAACGCCTGCGCCTCCGATAAGCCGCCGCTGCCAGCTGACAATCGAGAGATAAACAAAAAATAAGAATTAGACCCATGCGCTCGCGCGTGCACGAAAATAAAAGCGGCCGCTGCTGGTGCTGCGCAAAAAGCCGCGGCGAAGAAAAGCACTGGTCTCTCTTTCTCAAGAGAGAGAGAGAGAGAGAGAGAGAGAGAGAGAGAGATACAGTAGACTTTCCTCGTATACAGGTATAAGCTCTCGGCGGACGAGTCGTCGCCACGAAAATATTATTTTCGTACTCGGCGGCCGTGGCGAGTGCTGAGTTCCGCCGAGAGAGAGATAGAGATAGAGTGAGCGTGCGTGCGTAGAGGGAACCTGCAGCACGCGACGTAAACAAGTCGCGCGTGCACTCTCGCATGTGCATCGGCATAGGCAGCTCGTCCCCGCGGCGGTTAAATGCGCGTCTCGCGCGAGGCATTCCTGAATCATCGCGCTCGGCCGCCAAGATAGAGGCGCCGGTTCTGCAGCTCTCCCCCCCGCCGCGGAACAAAACACAATGTGCACCAGTTGATCACTATATATATATCGCGTGTTAGTTTGTCCGCGGCTCGATTGAGTAACTGCGCGTCAGTGGGCTATGATCGATTATGATAATGCGCGTTTGCATTCCACGCGGCGAACGAGCGAATAACAAAAGCTTTGGGTTATTGTCTCTCCGATGGCTGCGTTGTTGTTTGTTTCTACGTGTCTTTCGTCATGTTTAGCAGTCACTGTATCTTCGCGACGCATATCCTCGTTAAACTATCACCATCGTTTGGTGATTTTGCTTACGATTGACTTACACGATATAGACGATGCGAGGCTTATTAAGTGCAATTCTATAAAGTCATGCGGTGCTTCCAAGTACTTGGAGTTTGATCGGGGAATAAATAGTGCGCATATCGAAGTACGTATTAGCGGCTGTTTACCGAATAATTGCATTGGGAAAAAAGGGAATGAGTTCAGTGGCAAAGGGGAGCGGAACAAGTATTCATGTATATATGGTATATGTGGTATGAAAAGAAAGTGCGGGGAAGCACAAAGGAGAAGGAAATAAGGCGGAGAGGGTAAAGAATGGAAGAATAGTAGGAAAGGAGTGAGAATGGATCGTAAGGAAAGGAGATTGCGTTAATTGAGCTCGATTTTTTTTTTGCGGATCGTTCGAGCGAAACACGACTGTTCTAACGGTTAATTTTCTTTGTATATATATCGAGCTTCGTGGTTCAATATTATACCGCGCATTCGTTAAAAATAAATCGTTGTCTTGTAAATATTGCGCGAGAAAACGCAGACATATATTACAAGCTATAGAGAATTAGCTCGGTAAACAAACACCTATGTAGCATCGCATCAGTAGATACAGATATAATGGTCAGACGCGTTGGTTGAACCTATGCTTATATTATGATCGCCTATGCTAAATATTTAAACGATTCAACGGTAGAATTTTCACCGAATAAATTCATCCGACCATCAAACAGATCTAAAATAATGATACAATTCCTGTTAAATATTCAAAAAATCCAAATCGATATCCCGTGATCCCTATATAAAATAAATCGCAACCCGAACATCCAGCAGGCATAAAACGCATTTATTGCCACTTCATTAAAATCCTTTCAGCGTATTATATTTATAAAGGCCCTGGACCCAGCGCGCAGTAAACATTTCGCGTTCTCGATGATATGCAGCAGCCTGGGAGAAAAAAAAGAGAGAAGCATAACGGAAAAACATCGCGCATAAAAATGTCAGACCTTCGCAACAAAAAAAAAAAAAAAAAAAACATGCCCCCGGGTAATTCAGTATCGCGCTGAAAAATTGAGCGCGATATCCATAAACACACACATACAAGTGCGCGCGATGGATAAGTATATATATATACATGAGAGGAAAGCAAGTCACATGCATCGCCACCGCCACCGGCGACTGATGCGTCCAATGGCGAGTCAGAGGCGCGACTCCGCGGCGTCGATCGTCGACTCACCCAGTCTCCCTCTCTCTCTCTCTCTCTCTCTACCCACACATTCCACTCGCTTACACACCCTGACATATACACGTGTGTATACGTATATGTGTAGACATAGGTGTGCTGTCGAGACTCGTGACGCGGATAGCCGCGGAGTGAAAAGCCACGGCGGCGGCGGCGGCGGCGACGGCGGCGGTAAAGGCTAAAAATAGAATTGCGACGTAACGCGAGCGCGGTGGACTCGAGTCTCGCTCTCTCGGCATGCATGTGTACAACCACACATATAGATATCCCCGATATCTATATGTGTACATATAAATATATGTATATAGGTATATATATATATATAACAGCTGCAGTATACCGCGTCGTAAGTGGCGTAAGGTTAACCCGATTCGTGTGTATATATAATGCGAACTAGCCGAGCGAGAGATGTGATCGAGTCTTTCCAGACGGTCGGACTCGTGCGCGAATCGATCACCAAATTTAACGGCTGGGTTTATCTATTTTACGAGGCTCAGGTGAGGTTTTTCTTCTCCCTTTTAAAGATAAGAAAACGTGTTTAGGAGAGTGTTGCTGTAGGGTGATTTTTTGTTGGGAGTGAATGTTTATCCCCTTTTTTTTTTGCGCGCGTGGGAAGGTCAAGTACGCGGAGGGTGCTTCTTTCTTTTGCGTCGCAGAGGTAAAAGAACAATCGAGAGCGAAATACATTCAAGTCTCGCGTGACTGAATTCTTTCATTTCTTTATATTACAAATATATGAAGAGTCCACGGTAATCGGTTCGTTAATAGCAATGCAATACTGAGATATAGCGAGAGACATTTTGCGATGCTCAACCTTAAATGCCGCACACATCATGCAACGCAATATATATTATGCATTCCACTGTGAAATTCGTGCTCGCAGCTTATATATCCCGGCAACAATTTATCGCGGCGCTCGTCTTCGTTACGTCTTGTATACCGGGCCGCGCGCGAGCGCTCGTGCCTTTACGACTTTTTGAGAGAGAAATAAGGTTTACGGTTACATCTATTTATAAAGCCTTTGCATGAGCGAATTCGCTGTTTCTGGGGATCAATGAGGACTGCTGGTACACGACGTAAGTTCCAGCTAATTCGGATTTGGCACACCAGACGTTGTACGTTACCTTATCGTGGCACGCCCGTCGATCTGCGACACACACGCGATCCTAATTAATATCGATTTGACATTCTATTTTAATTATCATTGACTCGAGCGTGTCCCTTGCGTTTTGGCATGAAAAAAAAACTCATTTGTCATTCAACGACATGACAATGAAAACGAATACGAGGATAATTATGAGTATATCTGAGGATTTTTTTTCATTGTGTATTAAAGAAAGTATTCGAAAGGGTAAAAAGCCGCCATCTTCGATCCATAATCGGTCCGCGTCCTTATAGCGGTAGCGGCGCCAATCGAACACGTTATGCTATAAGGAGAGAAGAGTTGGAGGTCGCTATATATTCGCATTACGTATATGCACATGCGATGTATTCACGATGTGTACGTCGCAGCTGCGAGTAAAAGTATACGAAACAACATAGCATGGCAGCATTTATACGGATAAGCTCGATCACTGGATATGCGCGTTACGAACAATTCTGTCGATTCTTTTATCGTCGAGAGGACATTCGGATATGTAGAGAAGGGAAGAGACGACGCGCGATGTGCAGCGCTTATATACGCTGCGAGTCTACGGTTTAAAATTAGAGCCTACCGATTTTGCGAGCGGCTAAGAGAGACTAATATATATATCAGGTATGTCGGTTACGCCTGGGATGTGTGTACGCACGAGCGAGAGAGAAATATATAGCCAGCGGCATTTCGAGTTTCGCTCGAGTCTGCTATTTCCAGACGCATCGATCCATCGATTGGGATTCAGCCTGGGGAAAACACACATTTTCCACTTCTTTTTGCTGCATCCACGTCTAGGTCTTTACTTGCGATGCTGCGCGTTTCACTTGATGTATAAGTTGCCATTAAGTTTAGAGACCTGTTAAAGATCCGAGGATGTAGCGTAATTCGTTCAATTTTAAACTTTGTAAACTTGTGCAGGAAGCTTTCGATCCTGAATTCTTTATAAGTTTGTTAGTTGATGGGGAATACCTTGTCTAACTAATGCGATGTAAAAACAACATTGCTTATTTCGTAAAAACTCTTACTGTTTTTAAAGCTCGACGTGTCATCGGAAACAAGTTCATTTTAAACGCCGCATTTTATAACAGGAATTCCGTTTCTTAAAAAAAAAAACTTTACAAAATGCATGACAGTCAACGTCACTAAGAAATATACACACCATTTTTCTTCCGGATACTTATATATATATATATATACATGTCGCATCGTATTGTTCGACCATATTAAATTTCGTTTTATTCAAATCTTCCAATTTCTACCTGTCTAACAAAAAAACAACAAACATTCGCTGACAGGGACAAACCGCGCAACGCATCAATCCACACTTTTCCCGTGCGTCCATTCTGCAACTAAACGGTCCTAATAATTCATCTCCATCATTCCACGCAAGCAGAGACGAAAAAATGAATATCTGGTACACGCGCACATACACGATAAAGTGCGCTGGATAAAAAAGCAAAGGGAGTTATAAATAATGGCCTCGTATACATGCATCGCATACCCGGTCGAGATCACTTGGCTTACCCTACGAAGAAGACGATGATTCAGCGACAACAAGGAAAGTATGTATATCCCAGGCCCGGACTCGTTCTCTCACACTCGCACACACATATTCTATATTGTATATATATATACACGAGACATTACGTGTCTCGCCGACTCTACAGGAGTTGTTGAACTGGGTCGCTAAAAGAAGAGTCCGCAGCACACACGTTTATAAGCGCATCCCGTGCTTGAGGCGACACGTCGCTTCTGCTGCTGCTGCTGCTGCTGCCCAAGTCTCGTTGATGTGCTTGGACATCGCACCGACACGCTGTAACCCCTGTTTACGCCCGAAATCGGATGGATTCTTTAAGCGAAGATACACACCGAGTTAACGAGAACGAAAAATGATGTCACAAAGCAGCTGGCACCATTCGAGTTCGCAAAAATTCTGAAGGAATAACCAAAATAGCTTTATATCGTGCAGTTCAGAGAATTGACGTTGACAAAATATGGGTAATACGTGTAAGCGTCTACGCCAAAATACGCACGAATATCGTGTTATGCAGACGTGGTCAGTATACTCGCACGGACGACGACCTCCTCTATATACGTATACCGACCTTACAACACGTGTCTGTACAGGCAACGAACGAGGGAACGCACGCGCCCTAGCAACTAATACATATATATAGGTATAAAACGATGCGCGCGTGCCATCGGTGGCCGTCACTCGGTTTTCGGGGATAGCGGATTTGACCGCAATTTTGTTTTCCGACAGGACACGTTAATATGTCACGCGTTCCTCTATAGTCTCGATGATTGAGTATGGGAGTCACGCGAGTCCGTCTATATGGACTAGTGGAATTCGAAATATGGTCGAGATAGCTAATGCGAGTGTGTGTTTGAGGAGCGATTCTTTGACGCAAGTATAGTTTCGACGAACGTTGCTGCGTGAGCTTCGGTGTTGCAAGTTTGGGGGTTTATATAATGGATGATGGGTAAAATTAGGCTGGCGGGTGCGTCGGTGAAATTCTATGGGATTTGGCGCGATGAATAATGGATAGATGTAAGTTTGGATTTCTGTTCTGTTGCACTTTGACGATGCAAGCTTATCCTGTGATACACGAGTTATGGAGAACATAAATGAACGTTTTCTACTTCTACTTATGTGTAATGGACAATGTTAGTCTGCGTTTGCTTTGTATTTGGAACACGTTTGTTTGTTGCACATAGTGCTGGTCTACGTTTGCGTATCAAATAGTTCTTGAACAATTTGCTTTGATGATGATCGTATATTGGTCGGGACGAGGATGGTTCTAGGCAGTGGTAATTTATGTGGGCATAATTTGTGCTGCAGTAACGACATAATTAGATCATTTGTTATAGCTACACATAGTTTTTGGAAGATTTGCTAAATTGTATGTTGTTATAAGCGGCGTGTTGAATTGTACGAAGCAAACGAGGGATTGGTTAATGTGTTTTCGTAGGCACACGGCACACAAAGCTTAGAGGGATATTAATGTTTTCAAAATATTTGAATAGTGTGTTCTCGACGATTTGCTAAATAGAATTGAAACATTTATATTTAATAAAATCTTTATTGAGTTATAACTTTCCATTTGAAATGATATTTTAACATGATAACATTGTCTTGTCTGAACCTTTTTTTAAATTCTTCGATTCTAATTCACGGAGTATACAACTAGTTATACTTACTGCATCTTCAAAAAGGGTTCAAGCAGATAATACTGATGAATGCGTGTATAACGACTCGGCTACAACGTGTACTTGAAATTCAGATTTTTTTTTTTTAATTTTACGCTTGAGACGGTAGCTTGTTAGTTTTATAGTTTTCATCACTTTTAATGGATCTTTTTTTTCAACCATGAAAATTGTAAGTACCAGCTGCATATTTCCGTGACAGTATAGAGGAGCAGAAATTAATTATACAACGGAAGCTTGCGCCTTCGACAGATTTAATTTTTCTTATCGCCTGTTCCTTTCTCGCTTTATAGTTTTAAATTAATGTTTAATGTAATTTAACTTAAGACTTTTAATTAAAACGTAAGTCTCGATTATAACGAAATTATGGTAATTATTACCTATAATAAATAGTATGAAATCAAATTTATGATAAAAAAGACAATAATTTGGCATCACTTTAATTCTCAAACATCCCAGAATACAATGTGCAATTTTATGAGATTAATCAACGGTATGATTTATCAAGGTACCATTAACACTTTCTAAACAATAAAAGCTGCTACCATTTCGTTTGCCAATGTTCTCTTCGGAACTAAAAGGAAGAGCTTGCAAAAAGCTTCTTTCGCTCGCGATTGTGAGTTTATACCCTGCTGCAAAAACACGCCCAATGACCTAGACACTTTCCTTCTCCTTCCTCTAATTTAACCGTTCCAATTTATTCAGATTCACTTGGTCGACGAAAAAACAAAAAACTACTTCTTACTTATACCGGCAGAGTAATTTTGCGTATATATAGTTATTCTACGGTCTATAGCAGGGGACTGCAAGACAAACAGATTCCACGAAAGCCACGTAACGCAGTTGCCCCGTTCTCTCTCTTTCTCTCTTTCTCATTCTCGGTTCAATCTCCGCATTATATATACACACGGGCAGTAAAGAGCTCGTAAACCAAGCCATCGGTGAAATTGAACGTCGCCTCCGTTCTCTTGGCTTCGCAGTTGCGTTAAAATAGGCGAGGCTACGCATCGACCATCTTGAAGCTCGATCCACAAAAAACGTTCGTACACGGTCTTTGAGTTATGCAATAGGCATTTTTTTGCAAAGGTCACCATTACAACTGCTTTTGTACATGGCATAATAGGTTGGAAAAAAATGGCTACGGAATAAACTTCAATGTAACATTACGAAAGAGCAATCTTTTCGGATTAAAACAACAATTCCCACATATACACGTTGAATAAAGAATTCATCTTTTGAGGTCTCGTTCATCTACATTATACTCCTAGGCAATTATGTCCACTTGACTCTGCGATCGTGGTTGAACAGAATTCCGCACTATCCGGAAAAAGTCGGAATTAAAATCCGGCCAAAACCTCGAGCATCAATAATACGGCAACATATCCGTCTGGATTTGACCTTCGATAATTTTCCGAAATAGCCCGATCTGGTTTTCTCAGGAATATCCAGACAACTTCCGATTAACATCAACGCAGCATTTGGCATTGACTATATACACAGCTACAAGCTTTGTATACACACCCTGAGCCATTACAGAAGCAGAGGCTGCACAATATTGTGAGCGAAGCTTAACCAATCTCGCAAGATGCAGCAGCAGCAGCAGCAGCGCAAAAGAGCTGAATTGGCCCTCGCGCTCGCACAATGCACCGATGGAGCGACGACAAATGAGCCGCATCGCTTTTACTCGTGGCAGTTCCTCCTCCTCTTCTTGCACAGCCATGCAGCTCCCCTTTGCACAATATTTTCGACGTTAAACGGCCGGAAACCGGAAGTAGGCCCTTCCCTCTCTTTCTCTCTCCTTCACGCTCCTCGCGTGTGTTTATCGCGGTTCGGGCGTTTAACGATAAGACAAGAGAGCCCGTGCGCGCGAGCACTGTTATTACTTCGACGCATGCTAATGGGGGCCACTACTGCACTCGCTCTCTCCGATCGCCCGGCGTGTAAACTTGTTTGTTATTGTGTGCTTGGATGTGCCTTTGACCCCTTCTCTATGGCTCTCTCACTCTCTGCGTGTGCCGTTCGCGAGGAAGGCATTCGCGTGGTGGTGATGGTGATGATGATGATGATGACGATGCACCTTCCGGCGGAAGTTAGACTGCGAAGGAGGCTCGATAGGAGAACTTGAGCTAAAAATAGATATATCGGGCTATTGTGCCTGTGTGTATATGTATATACTGTGTACTGGCCGGCACGAGCTTGTTTTCTCTTCTTTCCTTTTTTTTTACTCGTCGAACTCCTCTGCGCTTTGCCTGCGCACGGATCCGAGATTCGACTTTTTACCGCGGCCAAGGAAGCAGTACATGCTATGATTTTCCTCGATTTCGCCGATGCTTCTCTATGCAACATTGCCTCGTAGATATTGGAGCTATCGATGGATCACGTTGAATGAGAATTAAACGCATATACCTTTACTTTTCGAGAAATTCGAAATCTCAGTAGTTCAACTTTATACGTATTCTGATAATATTGTAAATAAGTCATGCAAAGCTTTTTTATCGCGCACGTTACGAATAAATTCAGTTTTAATTTATGCAAAATTATGGTGTCATTGTTTGAGCATTAAACGTAGAATTATATGAAATGGAGCCAGGCTGGTGAGGGAATTTAAATTTTACAAAGTTTAACGCGAATTTAATTATAAAGTATAAAAAGCGAGGCAAAAAAAATTTTAAATATCCGAGACACGCAACAAAAATATTATATATGTATATATACGTTCAGTCATATCCGATCCGATAAGAAACCTTATAACATGCCACATGCATTGCATATTTGCAAGTATTTCCACGGGCAATTTGAAATAGTATATAGAATTGGGTCGCTCCGCACTCACATGATTTAACTATCGAATGAGTCTTTCGAGTTTCCCGTCTCTCTCTTTCTATTCGCATGTTTATTCGTTCATTAAAATTATCAGTTCGCGATTCTGCGATTCGGCCCAAAAATCCGGGAGCGGATTCGAAATGCACATTTGCCAACTATAATTGTTGAAACACTCGGTGCTGCTGCTTCGATGATTGTTTGATCGAACGAATAAACTTAACTGAAACGCTGTATTATTTGGTTTGAAAACACGAACAATTACGAAAGGGGCATCGTGGGAGCGGAATTCTGGCACTAGTTTCAAATTCATTCCAAGCGCGGCTACAATTTACCGCTAATAAAAGTATCACTTGACGAATAAATCATTCGCGCGCATGTGTGCGTCATTTCAAAGGATGTATTTGCATTAAATCTCCATAAGCGTTAAAAAGAAATAACGAGAACTGCTGGCCGACATAAAAAATGTTTCCGAACACTTATACACTCACGCGTAGCGCGCATCAAACAAGTTTATAACACGTTCGGAAATTAGATGTAACCGGGGCAAAAAAATGTTTCTGTACATTGTAGACGTAAATCGAAGAGGAATTCACGTCACTTATACGTAAAATCCCGTCACGCTCGTCGTCACTTTACAACGAATATTACGCGATAGAGACGGTGTGCGCCCTCAACGAAAGTAATTGGAATTTAATTAAGTAAAGGGGGATGACGGTACCGGGCGCGGTCAAAAATTTAACGTGCGAGACTCCCTCTCTATATTAGAGTAGTAATCTCATCGGCCATTATATCGTTCCTATGCGTGCGCCTTATTCAACTACACCCACGACACACACAGACACACACATTTACAGATATACGTGCGCTATAGAAATGTGTGTAATGACCGAGGAAACTACCCGAATGCAAAAGCTCGTAGGCGCGCGTGTGTGTGTGAGTGTTTTTGTATGTACACTGCTCGCTTTTCCCCTCTATTATATCCTATGAACTACTGCATGGCCCTGTAAATAATGCCTTCGATTCCCCGTCGTTCTCGCGGGTACGCGCATATATACGTATAGCAAGCTCGTTCCGCAGTTACTGTGCGGCTTCCCCTCTCCGTCTATTGTCGCGGGGACACGCGCGTGTATACGCCGCAAGAGATCTGCGAATATCGAAGGGGGAAGCTGCACGACTGAACCGAGCGAGAGTCTGTAAAGACGCTGCTTTATGTAGGTATACACAGTTGTGTTTTTGTTGTTGCGCCGCCAGTCTCTCGAGCTGGGACTGGGATTGGCTTTCCGATCAGCTTTTCACAAGAAACGATGCTCGCTGCATTCGATACAGTTGCAAATTTATTTTAAATTGAAGTTTGCATCGATCGATTTTATATTTATGCAATCTGATGTGTGCGCAGTGTCGTTAATCGGAAAGTTACGACGATATAAGCGAATTCTTGAAGAAATCCACGTTTACGAATACATATTAGCGATAAAATAAATTCTAATTTTTATCGTCGGGACAGTTAGTTCCTTTAAAGTAGAAAGCACACCAGGTAAGACACTAAGCTGTCCTACCAACCGTCGTATAGTTTAACCACAAGTTATAGATAATGAATAGACATAGATATGACGATCATAACAATTATAACTGTCACCTAACCATCCTTAAAATGATTCGCTGTAAAGTATAACAAAGAGAGGGGAGATACTGAACGAGAAAGAGAGAGAGAGAGAGAGAGAGAGAGAGAGAGACGAGGACGAAGCAAATCCGTGGGTTAACAACAACAAGAGGCATAGAAATACGCAGTTGAAGTGTATATATAAGAGAGGAGTGTTGGAGGTAGACACGAACGAGTCTCTATCTCACTCGCGTGACCTCGACAGCACGACTCCTATACCCCGACACTCAATAGCACCCGGAATTAATTTGCCCGAGATTCGCCATTGTGTTGTCCGGATAATCAAAGATATTTACCACTTGTGATATACATCGCTTATTGCAGAAGGCTAATTGGCAATTTCGATTATATTATTATCGGCGCGCTTTTTGTTCGACTGGCCTCTTTCACGATTCCTGGATAATATTTCTCCTAATCGCCTCGACAATTTCATTATTTCACATTGAGATGTATTTCATAATGGAACGCGGCTTTACTTTGGATCGAATAATCTGCTTTTGGACGGAATAGCAAAGTGTATCGGCGACTCCGCTTGTTTAGAATCGTGCAAAGGTATATATCGAGGAATGAATTGAACGAAAACAGACAGTCAAATAAGGCACTGGTATATACACCGCCAAACAAAATGATTATTCCACCGTAAGCGGCTTTGATTCGACCCCGTTCCTCTTTAGTCAAAACAGGCTACTACGCTGTGTGTATGTGTGTGTGTGTGTGTGTGTGTGTGTGTGTGCGTGTGCGTCGCACGAGCATATATGCGCATGTGGCAGTAGCAACAGCAGCAGCAAAAAGGGAGAGACAAACTGTATACCAGCTACTGCCATCGCGGCAAGTCAAGCACTGACTTCCGTTTGGACGTCGACGAACCGACTGAGCGGGCGATTAAGGTTAATCGTATTTACATAGTCCATGAAGAAAATTCACCGCCTCTTTCTCTCCTTATACCCTCTCTCTACATCGAGCTGTTTATTGCGCGTGCCAATCCGCACGTAGTGTCTCTCTCTCTCTCGCTTTATCTCGCGCCAAGTCCGCAACAGTAATGCAGCGAATTGTGCGCGCGGTAGCTTTCTTAATTGTCGGCGAGGGAAATTGCAGTTTCGAAACTTTCAAAAAGATCTCCCGCTGTGTGTGCCCTGCATGGCCAAAGCTACTTTTGAATACGCGGGACATGCAGTTTGCGTTGGGCAATCGTCTTTTACTGCGCACTGCTGCGACGAAGATTAGGTTGTCGGCGACTGTAACGTTTTCCGACGATTATTCTCTCTCCTTTACAGTACATTTTTGGCTCAGCTCTCGGTTTCTTTTGCATTCTCTATCTATATCAAGAATAATACTATGTCAATAGGTACAATAGATTGATAAGCGTGTGGGATCGATACTATTATATTCCTTTTCCAGGTGAATACGATAAGCGATAACGCGCGTATAGGCTAAACCGAAATACACACTACCATCGACTCGCGCGCTTATCTAAACAAATTAAAATAGAACACCGCAATAATAGCTACATATATGTACGAATGGCCCATAAATGCGCGATAATGTAGCAATTGGCTCAACTACGTGGTTCTCTCGCTACACACACGTCCAATGTATATATATATATATATATATCGACTGAGCCCCTGAGCAAACTTATCGATAAACACTATTGGAGAAGCTCTTTCGACGAGTGTTATAACCGCGGAACCCGTTCGACCGATTGCCAATACACGCATAAACACAGGCCGCATGCACATACGTCCTTCTCATTTGGAATGATGTCCCGCGTGCTCTCTCCCGTAGCCCGCCGCGGTACATATATATGGCGAGATTAAATTATTGTATCATAACGCGGTGAGCTGCGGCGATTATATCGATTATAATATGTTTCGCGTCGAGGGTGCGATTATTACGCTATTACACACATGCCAATCCGCGAATCCATATATCCACATTTCACAATGTACGAACTGCACGTGATCGCGTCTCTCTCTCTCTCTCTCTCTCCGTCTGTCTAAATTGAATTTAGCTCTTACCGTTTTAGACACATTACGTTATCAGACCGAGTGGAAGTTTCAATGGGATCTTCTATTCATGCTGTCCGAGTGATGAATATCGTACCTTCGCGCGACCTTAAAGCGCTGAAATGCGCGGATATCTTTTATATGTGTGTGTGAGATTGTGTAAGTGGGTCCGCGATGGTTGAATTCGTGAACGTGAGAGGGTGGAAAAAAAAGATTGGACGTCTAGGTATATGTACGGTTCCGCGCGATCCATTCGCGATCGGAAATATTCAAGTCTCGTCTTAGAGCGTGGTTTTTCATCGTCGATGGGCTATAATCAAAGGCTGTATACTATTGTTAGTTGGTGTACGGTGAATGGGAAACAGCTCGCGGACGAAATTTGAAGTAAGAGCATTTATATTAGGTATACCTTTCTTTATTTTGGGGTAGTCCACATGCTGGAGCTCTGTTTGTGTTGAATGAAAGGAGAGATTGACTTGGAACCTTAAACGGGTTTCGCGGTTAAAGGGGATTGATTTTCCGTATACGATTTTCTTGAGTTTATATGTATATATATATATAAACGAACTTGCTTTCCTGTCACGTACAGCAGCAGCCACGTACTTTAAAGTTTACGGGATTTTCGAGAAAGCTTGGTTTTTTGTACGTTTTCAAAGTGAACGCCAAACGAATGCTTCTGAGGATTTGTCGTAAAAAATCTATCGTATAGGAAAAATTAAACAGCGTTAAAACTTGAAATTGCCATGGAAAATAAGTACTTGATTAGTCTGATTTGAGAATAGTCGAAGCTGCTACAATTTTCGGATGGAAATATCGCACCAACAAAAATAGAATTATCGATCAATCTGGAATGTAGTCGTCGCGAACATTTCCGGAATCATGGTGAATCCGTGCTCGCAGCTTTGGGTAAAGAACATATATATAGCGGCGAACCAAATTGCAACAGGCTAAAGCCACAATCGTTAGAGGCGAGGCGAGTGTCTGACCAGTGCTGACATAAACACGTAGCAAACATTGCGCCGCGCACGCGCGCAAGTGCCAAAACAGCTATTAAGCTCTTGCGCGTTTGAATCGCGGTGATTTTCGTATCGACTGCATAGACTGTGCCCCGCGACTGGACATTGTACTCTATAAAGGATGATTTGTTTTACCCTAACCTCGTGTATACACGAAATTTGAACCTTGGAAAAAAGCTCGCTTTTGTTGCGACTGACAAACGCACGCACACGTTTTCTGTCGACAAGTCCTTTGTCAAGTTTGATTCTTCTTTTTTGCTCGGATGTTTTGTTCCTTTTGGCGGCACATAGCTTCTTCGACAATAATTTGGAATCGGAGCGCTGAGCACTTGGTCAGCTACTTAATCTTTTGACAATGTGTTCTACATGTCGATAAAGTGGTTTTTTATTTGGGGCATTTAGGCAGTACGATACGGACTGTGAAGAAACAAACTATTATCATTGTCATATTTAATCCGAGTGTTTTCGTGATAAATAATAACATCCGTTTTTAAGCGATGATTAATTTTGGCAAATATAAAAAATTTAGATCTTCCAGAAATTAGAAAACAATTAATATAGAACAGTAGGATGAAGTAAAGTTTAATTATCATCGATAGCTTTGTAATGTCATTGAGTTGATGACAACAGCTGCTATAGCAACTGTTAGCATTATCTGTCATGTCGTATCATATTTATCAAAGCTATACGGCAAACAACTTTGCATTACCTTGAAGCAAAAAGTAAAAGCTTAGAACGACTCCAATGTTTTAGCGAAAAAATAAAGCTATTTGTGGACACAAGTGTTACGAATTCGCGTTCACTACTGTTTGTCGCCATCGAAAAAAAAAATAAATTCAAAAGAAACCGTTATCTTATCATCCAGTTTTCTTAGTCTTCGCTCTCGTGATATTTTCAGCTAAAAGCTAAAACCTATATATATACTTGGATGCCGAATGCGTTCATCATTTCCTCATAGCGTAATTGCATCAATAAACAGTAATCAGTTTAATAAGCAGCTATAAGTTATTACGAGAAAACGATAGAATTAATAAGTCTTAAACATTAGTTTAACGATGCTGATGATAATGCGGATGAATTGCTTTTTAAAAGCTTGAAAGCGTTTAAGTGGGGCATTATAATTGCTGCATTACATTATAGACAATAGATTTGCGAAGATATAAATATGAAATAAATGCATTAATTTAATCACATTTCTTTTTTCTTTTGTTACAGGTGAGTTTCGCTGTTTTATCGCTCGCTAAGCTAACTGTAATCACGTAAGTTTAATCCTAACACACTCAATGTACATTACGTACTTTGTATCCATCTAAACTCCACGTTTGCAAACTTTGTAGATAATATTTTTATCCATCACGGGAGAAAAAGTTCGGCCAATCCCAACAATACCTATTGGTTAGATTATATATATTATATCAATTTTTTCGCTATTGCAAGTAATATTCTTCAGTTAAACTACAAGGACAGCTTAAAATCAACCTTTTTCTTTGTATTCTGTTTGGTGCAAGATACGATTAGTGCTAGCAATAAAGCATGACATAATAAAAATGTGGCAATTATAGAAAGAGGAGATCAATCGCTAGTTCGAACCAATAACTTGATAAAGTGAACTAAACCGTATGCGTGTTGGTTATCATTATTAACAAATTATTCGCTTCAACGAATCTTGTTTATTCGCGATTCACTCAAACGTCACCAACAGCGCTCGAAAACCACGCAATCCGAAGAGAAAATCGCAATCAATGGACCCCGAAATTAGTTGAACACGCGGCAGAGTTAAAGTTTGAGCGAGCCCGGAGCATCATCACGGCGTGTGTAGCGTCGCGTGTACATATCGACTTCCCTTCGCCAGCCCATGACGCAATTCCCCGATAGGGAGAGAGGCGCGTCGCGCGCATTGATTTTTTTATCTCTCCCTCTAGAGCTGTTCTCTCTATCTCTCTCTCTCTCGCTCCCTGTACATGCCCTCGGCCCTAAAGTCGACCTATCGGGATAATCGACGACCTTGAAAGTCGCAGAATCAGCCCTGGGTGGTCGTATAGTTCGGGACACGTGACCTGATCATTCGTGGGTATAGAGGCGCGAGGGACTGATCGTCATCGTCCAACATTTATTGATGTTATATTGGGAAATTTTTCATTCTTTTTCTTTCTGTCCGGCTTCTATACGTTTTTTATTTGGATTTATATGGATAAACAGTGGAGATGCTACAATATTTTGACTGTAATCGATTAAATTAATTTTGCTACTTGTTGCAAATACTATAAAATAGATTTTATTTTAAGTGATATTCAAGTATGGAATTTGTTAGTAAAATCATTTGATGTATTCAAATTAGTATTATCTTCAACATCTGTGATTCTACTATAGACACAAGTTAGTTGACGTAAATCAATTTAACACAATGCTATTTCAATATGTGCGGATTAAATATTTGATGAAGTAGCTTAAAAATTCTGTTATCTTTAAACTGTTATCAGTAGTTTCGCTGCAAATCGATATTACCAAAAATTGATAATATTAAATGACTGATGTACCTATAAATGATCAATTAGTACTTACTCTTAGCCTACTCAATAAAATCGATAATAGTCCCTAAATTATAAAATTTCGTGACTATTATCGAAAGTTACCGAATATTACAAAAATCACTAAAAGCTCAATAATAGTAATTCAATCTTTACATGTTCTAATATCCGTTAAACGAAAAAAATTTTATTTCTACGCGACATTTTTTGATCTGGATATATAATGTTCTTAAAGATTGCAAATATCATATTCCACGGTGTAAAACAATACACCTGATTACGTCACACAAGAGCAGCCTCTCATTCGCGCTGTGTGACACCTGAGATTTTACGCAAGACTTTCGGATATTCAAAAATAAAATTTTTTTATTATCTCAATATGTATATGCATGGTTTTCTAATATTACTGTTGCCGGATAATACCGCAATACCTGCATGATGAAATAAAAACAAATTGTTAAAATTCTAATTGCTTTCTAACTCCAAATCAGTTGATGGTATCAGTTTTCAATATATACATTCAATATAAAAATCGCGATTTATACCGTTCATCAAAAAATCCTATAGCAAATGTTCAATCAAACTAGTCATAAAATATTAAATCGAAGCTGTGAGTTCGGTTTTACAAGCGTCAACTCCTATCGCAAGGATAAGTCGAAGGCAGCAGCAGACTATACATCACGTCTCATCGCAAATCAGCCTAAACCATCTAAGAATATTCATCTACCTCAAAACAGTCCAGCATATACATGTAAAGAAGTTCGCCTCTATAAACATCTAGTCCGCAACTGACACGAGTAAACAGCGCGTGGCGAGAAACATACACGCCTCAACGTCGTCGCGTCACACACGTCGCGTTTAAAAAATCAAGTTCAAGGCCTCCGCTACTCCAAGAATAAAATATGAAAAGAAAAACTCGCGCGCGCGCGCGCCCGAGCACAGAGAGAAAGGAGGCACAGAATTCCCATTCTCGTGGAAATCCGATAATCCTCGCGTTAAGCGTAGAGTTCACGAAAGGTCTCTCTCTCTCTCTCTCTCTTTCCTTTTTTTTTCTCTCGCTCCAGCGCAAAAAGCACTCGAGCTTGCCCAAGAGTATTAATAATAATAATGACGGTAAAAAGAAGGAGTATGGAGAAGAAGAATAAACGATGGGCTAGAGTGTACGATGATCCCAACAAGAGCTTGTCAGAGCTATAAACGCGCGCGCGGCAAACGACCGCTAAGAGGCGTTGACGCAAAACGTTGCGGTCCAGTCGGTCCAGTCCCCCCAGTGCAGTTTGTGCTGATGACGTACGCGCAATATATAATACGGTATATGTATATAGTTGCACTGTGTCCTCGTGTGGCCTACGAGCCGAGCGCGTGGGATATATGTCTGGTGCATATATTATAGTCGTGTGAGGGACATTGGCCAGACGCTGATCGCGCTCACCACCACGTGTTACGTATAGATATACATATTGTGGATGAACGGTAGAGAGGGAAAAATGCGCTTGTGTTCTGGGACTCGTAATATTTTCGTCTGTGTTGTGAGTCAGGAGAAGGAAACACGTGATGCTGTTTTGACACGAATATTTGAAAATCATCGTTGTTTTCGATAAACGGAAATCTCGCATTGGATCCGAGCACGTGTATTATGCAGTTTTTTTTTTAGAATTATAGGTGCATTGTACGAAAGACGGAATACAATGGCGATCATTATGAGCCAATTTCTGCGTTTTTAGTGTAATTATTTTATCAGTTTAAAGTTTTGGTTGCGCGCGGCAATGCAAAACCATCGAATGCTGACGTAATCATTGGCCAGTAATTGTAGCTTTCGCGGGAAATTCGATATCGATTATCGCGCTTTCCATATCGCGATAAAATTAAATTTCACACACGTCGAATACTAAATTTAAATGATCAACAGCATCGATTTTCATTCAATGGAATAACTGAATTAACTTATAAAGAATATATTCGATGATTGCAATTAGCCGGGGCGGCAACGTCGTAAAAATTGGAAGAGGTACTAAAACATTGCACCAAGCAAATAAAACTTTTACGTCGAACAATAGCATAGGCATCGTCCTATTATTCAATATTCAGCGGTGGCACCTCGCTTTGGTGGACAATCCTGCACATCCCACGCGAGTTTTTTGCGTAAAACAGTGAGTATCGACGATGATCATAAAAAAGTCACGGCTCACGCGACCTTTGCCCGGCATACGTGAACGAGCTCTCGACCAGTACACTTACTCATACCTTTACCCCTTTTTCTCCTCTTCTATATCTTTTATAATTAACTCCTTTATAGCCAACGATGTATTATACATGATGCACGAAGCAGGTGTTTTTTTTTGCTCTCTGTCTCATTTCCTGCATGCGACTTCAAAGAAGCGCCAAGACGAAGGTACGAAGAATACAAGTTTCATGCGATGAAAGGCTCGTATACGCTGCACTGCTGAATTCACGTCTTCCACGTTACTCGACTGCTTGCTAGAAGATCGAGAGCTTTTTTTAACGGTTCGAACGTTATTTTTAATTATTGATCGTAATGACTCTGGGGGCTCAATTCTTTCAGAGCTTCGGCTCGAAAAGAAGCGTACCGAGGAGATACTCTCTTATTGTTAGTTACTTCGCACTTTTTTCATTGGTTGAAACCCGAACTTCTCAGTCCAACTAGTTTTATAAATTCTGCATTATAATTTTTGTTATGCGAAACGCAACATTTTAATTTAACATTTTTTTAACGATTCATTATATTGCAACTTTCTTGTTTATCGTTATTTTCATAGGTTTTTCTCTTATACTTATCACGTAAGGTTATGCGACTATATGCTGTCTTAAACAGTTCACCTTGTAAAGGAATATGTGAGAATATATGAGTTTCATCTTCGGACAAGTCTAAGTTGACTGGCGATCGATAAATTCTATTCTATCTTTAAATTATATCTTTAAATTCTGTCTTTAAACTATAATTTAATATATGATTCGCATTGAATAACTTAGGTGTTATGGACACCTTTGTTAACTCGCATACCTTGGTTTTTATTAATACATTAATTTATATGTAGATACACATAAAAAGACTGTTATTACAAATTGAACTGAACATATCAATTGCCTAATTATTGTTTAGAGAACAAAAGTAACTTTTAATTTTGACATAGGGTGAAAGTCTTATATCGTTGTTTTGCTCTTTCTTCACTTAAAAGGAACATATTTGAAAGTAAAGGATTTAGTAATTATATAAGTTTCATTCTAGCTACCGTATCTCGGGTATTATTCTCTCTGAAAACTTGCTCACAGGCATTGTTGTTCCCCTTTGCCTCATCCAAAGCAACGCAAATTTAAGTCCCAAACGACAGCAATGATTCGCATCACTTGTTTCGCATCGACATCAAAGCCCGCTCGCAATTATGCAAGAATCAAAATAAGATTTATTCATGCATACTCGAAAGACTTATCTGCTCCATTTTGTCTTCCTTCGAGCATGGCTAAAGATAAGAGTTTGTGGTATCCCCAGGTTTAATGAGCTGGGGGTGGCTGTAGAGATGATGGCTCTTCTCCTGTTCAACGAAGCTGATCCGCAAAGCCGACGATATCTGATGACTTAATAAGATATCCTTTAGGCTACATTACATTTACTCGCTCCCGTTGTTCAGCCTTTATACATTATTATATTTCGGCTAGTTCGCGTGCAATTTTGATTTTATGCGAGAGCTCGTAAATTATAGTAGATGCAACGTCTAGCGCGAGGAAAATGCATTGAGTGAGGCGTCGAGCCTTGTTAACTGGTTACCTACTTGTTTATTTATTTAAATTGAGAGATAAGTCAGCTCTGTGTTGTAGTGTGCGATGTTTCAAAACGAGACGTGGATTTTTAAAATATATTATACATTCGTTCTTTTATATCCACAGAAGAATTAACAATGAGATTTTTCGACGCACCTACAAAGGCGTTTGAGAATATGATAGTTCAAGTCTTAATTGCGAAATTCGCGCGAAGCCAATCAAAGCTTTGAACCAAGAGCAAGAGAGTATTTGAGTAGCAGCGTATTCTACGATCACAACATTTGATTAATTCTTGTTTTTTCGAATATGAAAGTAAACAGTGTACTGAGGCATTGTAAAATATTTATGGGAAAATAATATTGGAGTAGAAAGTAAAAAATTGTAAGCAAGTTTTTCCTGATTAGAAATCACAACTATTTAGCGAGTTTTGTTAATGATGGTATAACGTATCATGTACCTATGACAAAGGATAATATTCATCATCCTTCAAAAAGTCTCCAATTCCGGAATCCCAAAAGTCATCAGGAGTTCGTCCATCAAAGTAGGTTAAAAAAAAAAGTTGTCGGGACTTGATCGTCGAGATCGTTCGGATCCATCGACTAATCGCATTCCTTCGTACTTGAATTCCTAAACGCCGTCAAGGGAGTATTGAACATTCAGCGAGTTGAGTAATTTCCCCCACTGCACATTTCGTCCCCCTAAACTCCGTAAGAATGAGAATCCTGGCTTACCATCATAAAGACTTATACAGCGAGTTCCTCGGGAGGGCAGGCCGCATGAATTTCTCAAAATACTCAACTTAAGAGCTCGCGAGAGACAGAGCAAGAGTATAGAGTTGCTCCGGTTGTATATAGGAAACCGCGCGCCGTATTTCATTAAGCTTGGAGTCGAGAAGCAGCCCTAGGATGCGCCCGACTTCGACGTGTCGTGCTTCCGAGAACGTCTTTTACCCTCAAAGAGTATATAAGCGAGCGAATGGGGGAAATATCTACCCTTTTAACGAGTATCGTGTATACGCTTTACTCTCTTCCTATGTGGGTGTCCGTGTGTACGCGCATGTATAGGTATGAGGAAAATTCTGTACAACGCTTGGATTCCTTGCTTGGCTGTTTAATTAGCTCGAGCTGCTGCTGTTGCTGCTCCTGCACTGCTGCTGTTTCGACGTGTAGCCGCGCGCGCTATCTCGGCCCCTGCACGCGGAGTCAGAACTGAAATGTGTAGAGGAATTTTTTTTTATGTCTGTATGTGTGCAGTGCATGAAAGGATGGAAGCGGAGGGTGGAGATTTTACTTTTTAATATTGTAGTTTCTGGAATAAGTATATAAAGTGCAATGAATCCTGAGAAGGATTTCGTGGATTAGTGATTCTGTGTAATCTTTTAGGTAGACCAATCATAAATACACGGAAATTTAAAGCATTATTCGGATGAAGTAAATAAAGAATTAAACCATACTGCAATGATATTGCAAAGATTATTGGATGCACTGTACAGTTCGTTGATTTAATTATTTAGTATATCACGCTACTCATAATATTGTAAAGCTGAAGGAAATTATATGATTTCTGCGTATCAAACGGGATGAATGAAATGATTTTCCAAATATATTACACAGTGCAAGAAGCAATTACACGTTATGTATTTCATTTTAGCAGGAACTCGAGCCGAAATAAAGAGATAAATTAACACAGTGTGTTAATTGGAATGGCATGAAATGATAATATCTAAAATAAATTCATGAATCATCATTAGTTAACAGGTTGAGCGCCGCTAATGTATTAGGATTTGTTATCCTAAACGCCAATTAGTATAATTTTATACATATGAATTTAGAAAATAATTTATTCTGGTAATTTATACTCTTTCACATTAATCTAAAAGAAAATGGTCATATCTTCTACGACCACCGGGTGGCTCATGTGGCTCCGTGTGCGAAAAAATTCATGACCGTATATGGCTCATGTGGTGCTGAACCTGTTAAATTAATAATAATGATGGTAAAGTTCGTTGGTTACTTTTTTTAAAGCTGCGGGAAATCGGCCCATTCGTACAAATAATCACATTATTAAATGGCCGACGATTCGGACGTTTGTTGAACTTACCTCTTCAGGGCCTAAAAGTTAAATAAAGTTCATATAAAAAAAATACCTGTTCGATAAAATATTGTAATTAAATTGGAGCAATCTTATCGATACATTATTTACGTCCGTGACGCGTTGCATGTGCAATGATATCGATCTTGAATCATCGAAATTCACTTTAATTCAAATGACTCGTGTAATAAAAGAAAAAGCTCGCGCGGTACTTGTACACGAGTACAATTTAGCCAGAAATATACAGCAAGAAGATCGTCTCTGCGCTGTTAGACCCGATATATCAGAGAAGTACGGTAATATCCGTCAGTTCCACTCGAGATACGTTTCTTCTCTCTCTCTCTCTCTCTCTCTCTCTCTGTCTCGGTCTTTTTGCAAGCAGTGCACCTTTCGTAGTCAGCAGCCCACCCGCAACGTCTCTCTCGCCGACTACGTAGCAATTCGCCCGGCAAGTCCCTCCTATCCACGCGAACTCACCGTATAATAATCCCCGAGCTCAAGTGCACTGCACTATAAGAGAAGACACTTTTTCCTCTCTTGCTCGATCCTGCAACTCCTAAACTTTTTCGTTCACTCACACACACGCACACGAATGAATGTACATTTCCGCTACCAATGTGCGTTTGTGCATAGGATATATAGAGTTGTGCGGGTGTTGGTGTATAAATAGATGCTATTTACGCGGTTCTAATTGCGCTCTGCTACGTGTTTTTCTTTTCTACACGATGCAGGGGCACGTTAAGAGAGAAACTACTGCCCGTGGAATCGGTTATGATTTAACCGATCTGTCGGTTGCATCACGTATACATATACATGTATAATGTATGTAAGGTAAGAGGTAGTAACGAGGCGTGAGCGGCTCTTTGCGAAAAGCACGCTATATAACGGCCTGAAAGCTTTCGCTGCTTGTGCGCACCGAATTTTCCTAGTGCAACACGTGTAAGTGGTACGTGTCTACGTGTATGTGGAACAGGCGTTGAGTTACGTAACGACGGTGAGTTGTGCGAGAGCTGCTGGCTTTCTTTACATCAGTGGCGTGTATCTAAGGGAAGGAGAAAAGTTACGCGCGAGGCTGGGTTATCGCGAGGGCTATGCACAAGTGTTGCTGGCGGTGGTGGGAGAAGGTTTCCTTAAAAGACGAAAATGATTTGAACTACATACATAGCCCTGCAAGGGTTGAATCATATAGATCGCACAGTGATTACATCGAAGTATATTATTAAAATTAATATACGCTTAATTAGAGGAATATATCATTAAATCGTTGTCCATCGTTCGCTAGAGGCTCTACTGCGCACAATTTGTACATTTACTTCAAACAATAGAATGAGAAGCCCGGATTAGTATTACGAAGCTATATAGGAATCGGCCTAGCTGATGGGCGGCGGCGCATCACTTGAAAGCGGCCAATCAATCTTATGCAATCGCGGGTCTAAGAGTTATCCCCCGAGTCATCTGTTACTACTGGAAACTGCTGCGATGCAGGTGCCACTGCTGAATAGCTCCTCTGTTCTGCTCTACCGGTGCAAGTCTTATCGAGGTTCGTGTACCTACTATATATATACGCACATCTTGAAATTGCTGCAATACATGTATAACCGCGATACACATTTGTTACATCGCGGAGAAAGCTGTACAAAGTTGTACAGCGGTTGTAGTTTCGAATGTTCGACGTTCGGCGTTGATGCAACACTCGGCGAAACTGACTTATTAACCAGCAGCCACTGATAAACCAAAGCTGTAAGGTATTTGGAAGCGTTTAGAAGTCCCGATCAGAGATATATCGCAAGTTTGATATTCGACTGATAAGACACAGAACTACTTTCACCGGTGATAAAAAGGATCAGTGTGTACTATATTTAAAAGCGCGCTGTCAATCTTTGCTACGTACAGCAAAGGAAAACAAAAGGCGATCCCCTTCAGCGGATGGATATAAGGTGCACTCGGGCTGAGCCCCGGTGATTACAAGGTGGAAAGACACATGCATTAGCAACGATAACAAGAATACAACCAGTCCCGGAGCTAATATACATACATATATATACGTGGACCTCGTACAGTGTGTATGTGCATTATCTGCTACTCTCCATTGCTGTATGTATGCGCAACGCAAACGTGCATCCAATGACTCTTCGGTGGGTCTCTCCGTATGCGAGTTCGTATATATATGTTGCGTCAGTGTGCCACGTTACGATAATGCACTGCAGAGACCTCCGAGTGTATAGTGCTACTGATGTTTTTCTTGCACTGGTGGTGTACCGTTAGTTTATATAGTCGGACGAGAAAACGGATCCACTTTTTCGGGATGTTGGTACTTGTGTAATATATAACGTTTCTTTAGAAAAATAGCGTTTTGAAGGGCACGAGATGTGAATATTTCTGTTGCTGGGTGCTATAATAAATGATAATTGAAATGGAGGCATTGCAGTGTATCTGGAAATTCTATTGATTATGGAAAGTGGATCGTCTTACTATATTCATTTGAAACCTGGTGCACCTAACGGTAATATTTGCAGAAATCCGGCATTTATCAGCAAGCTTGCAGTCTCTGCATACTTTCCCGCTACCAAAGACTCGCAAGCTTGCAAACCGTAAAAAGCACATACCAGCAAGAGTATCAACCTCTCAACTGAAACTATATACACATACCATTGCAGTAATATCACTATCTCGCTCCTTTTCTTCCACACTCGCGCAACATAAACAAAAAGGGTATATATGTACAGCAATCGATAAGATCTCGTGTACTTGTTCTCCCGGAGCCAGCACGAGAGTCGCGCGCTCTATCCGACGATACACGATAAAAGCATCATCCGTTGCGCTAACCCGTGGCGCGCTTCTTTGTTCCGCTGCGTGATCGCGTTGTTATTGCCGACTCATCCTGTACATATACATATATATATAAGCCGTAACAAATGGCAAATCATACCGTGAACGCTTCTTGCGCGCCGCTGCTCCGCTCTTTCCAACCTCTTACGCCTTTCCTTTCAGACCTATCAATTTTACTTTGCTTTTATTACGACTGCGCAAAAGAACTAAATCGATGGGGGCAGCCTCCCCGCGGTGCACGATATTCTCTTAACTCCGCGGAAGCAGCCTGCGAATCGTGTGATTTCGAAAATGCTAATGGATCCTTCCTGCGATTTATAATAATTTGCTTTATATTAAATTCGGGGATTCGCTTGTACGCGTAAGCCTTTTGTGTTTAGTTACGAGAATAATTTGCCTATATATGTAATATAGCAGTATATAACTTTTTCCATCTATTATTTAAATAAAAAAAAAGGGGAAACAAACGAACCGTGCCAACTAATTGTGCACATCGCTCCCGGAGCGCAAAAGTTACGGGCTTCGGCAATCTTCCCTCCCCCCATTGTAATAGCCGACAGCAGCGCGTGACTACCCGGTGGAAGTTTGATGGGACCTAAGGTGTAACTATATATATATATATATATATATATACACGGCCAAGCCTCGAAATTCCAGTTTTCAAACTAGTTTTCTCGCCCCCGCAGCTTTTAAAATACGCTTCCGCGTCGAGCTCGTCTCTCTGCGCCCTTTCTCTCTCTGTTTCTCCCGCGCTCGCGTGTATGGGGAGGAGCGATAACTTTTGCCGTTAGCAACTTGCGCGACGCTCCAGCCGTTAATGCGAGGAATTTCCTTTTCAATTTCGTTCTTATACACACACACACACACACACACACATATATAATATATATATACCCATTGCCGTTGAAACTCCCATTGTTAGATTTGCACTCGGTGTGGTTCGGTTTTTAATTTGATTTTTTTTTTGTTTTTGTCCGCTGCCGCTCGCCCCTTTTCAATTCCGTTCGACTACTGCTATACACGCTTAGCTGCGTTATTCCATTGATTGTCGTTGACACGGTATCGAAATTTGATTTCGCCTTGCGGCTTTGTGTATATACGCTACGCTTTGCAATATACGTTATCATTTGTGAATTCGATAGCGATTGGATCGGATTCTCGGAAATTTCCAGTAATGAAAAAATTCTTAAATCACAGACAAAGCTATGCCGTTTCCCAATTAAAATTAGTGAATAGCTCGGATTCGGCCGTTGCGAATCAGTATAAGATTTCACCGATTCGATTAATTAAAGGAAAGATCAGGGTATCATTATATATAATACAAACACTGATATAACGCTTTCGCTGTCTGCGTGTCAACTGTAACCCATGTGTTTACATCTTAACATCGGGCTATATTTACAAAAGAAAACATGTATACGTTATTCTTTTACATTTCAATTCCAGCCATCGATCCTCTATCCCTACAAACACTTATTCCTCGTTTAAAAGAACCCGTGTAAGAGTTCCGTTCAACAAGCTATATATATATATATACGCCTATAACGTAATAATCGAGGCATAGGAAAAAGGGAAACATGCATCTGTGCATCCGATAGACGCGAAGCGGCGCGGTAGCAGACGTTATATACACCGCAGAGCTTTAATTGATAGGGAGCAAGCGGCAGAGCGTATACGCCCGCGAAATTGCGCTTTAAATACAGTTCGTCGCGGCAATCATTGAAATTCAGTGTGCCGCGCATAAGCGGCTCCTGCAGCTATAGTATATAGCTCCGTGTCTCGAGCGGCGCGCGCACGTTTAACCGTGTAACGCTGGAACGGAAGCGCTGTATATACCACCAAAAGAGAGAGAGAGAGAGATAGAGAGAGCGATTAGAATTTCAGATTCGGGCGCGAAGCTTCGATCAATGGTGCACGCTTATACAAGCAACTTGCCCAACTGCTCTGCTGCTGCTTTGCTCTGCGGTACGATAAATCCACGCCGCGAGTGCGATACGCAAATTTACGCGGATGGTAGGTTATATGCGTACATAACGGATGTGCAATCAGAGCTGCGTGCGTGTGTGCGTGTGCGTGTGTGTATCTGCGGCCTTGCATTATACCGAAGGAGGCGTGTATACGGGGAAGCGATTGAGAATGGCTAGCGATGATAAACATTCTATATCTAATTGTTTTCTTAGCTCGATCCGTTTTCTCGCAATCTTGGTATATAAGTAGCGCATATTTTTAATTTACGTTATTTTTTGTTCTTTTGATGTGACTTGGTTTGTATAATGTCATTTCATTCAGTTTTATGTTGGTGTGCAAATTAAAGGTAAAAGAGCAGTGGTTGGTAAAGTAGCATGATTAAAGTCTCACGTTCTATAATATATATGAACTCTATAGCTATAGGATATTTCGCTGAATTCAGTGTAACCTACAGAATGATAAATAAAAGATTCTATACATAAACTTTTTAAAAATAGTTTTATTTAAAAACAATAATTCAAGCTACAATAAATTTAAAAAATAAACTATTTCTAAAAATAAAGGAACATATGTATGCGTGCTTGAATAACTCAATGTGTGTTGCGGTTATATATTCAAAAAATAGAGAAAAAAAAATCGTAAATAATTAAAATTGTACTTTCGGACTACGTTAGATATGATCAATTATATCAACTTGTGTATAAGTCTGACTGAATTCGCGATAAGTCCATTTGCTGAGCGAATAAACACGAGATAGTAAGAGCTTAATTGCATTAACATCGAATCGCACTTACATCTGCTAAATATTATACCTGCGTCATCCGCCCGAATATCTCCCGGTATAGAAAAAAAAAGTCAAGCAACGGATTACCAGGGAAGTAGGAGGGAGCATTTGGGCCGCAGATTTCCACGAAATTAAGTTTATCTCTCTTTGTGCGTTCGTCTCTCTTTATTCGAGCCGTGCGAAACTGTAATGATACTGGATATACACAGAAGGCCGATTGACCTTCGGCAGAAAGCCAAGAGAAACGTTCCTGAATTTACAATATATATCCATGGCTTGAATGAGATTTCAAGCGATGATTTTTCGATGGTCGTCGTAACCGCGCGAGGAGCTTATGTTCGATTTGGTATAAGTCCAGATACGTTTGCTCAAGCTTAGCGGCTGTATAAACTCGAAATAAAATCATTTGTTTATACAAGTCAACAATTTTGGTTTGTTAAAATGAGGCTGTGCGGTTGTCTTTTCTAAGGCGAAACAATTCCATATTTAAAGTTTTTGTTGGTATATTTGTATAGCTTTCTTTTTTTAATAAACATGCAAATGTTACGATACAGTAAATGCATTCTGACAATAGAGAACAACCGAGGAACCGTAGAATGTTTTAGCCTTGAAAAGGAATAAAAATGTCGAGTGAAATATTGTTTCTATTTTTTTTTTCTTTCATGAATATTAAAAGGAGCTTTTTTACCAGAGAGTTCCGCTTATTTATTCGACGATATTTCCAACATCGTGTGTAATATACGACATTTAAATATTATGCACGATATATCGCTGTGCATGAACTTCGATGCAACAGAGAATCAGTAGAACTTTAAGGTTGACAGCTGTGTGCAAGTCCATTATCACGACAATTAATTAACATCAGGGATGCGGATATATGCATTATTCACAAATCCATACCACGAATCGCCAATTCCTCGGACTCGCACCTCTTTTTTTCCCACCTACCATATAGCAAACATCCCAACGTCGACTTCTGCGCTCCCAAGAAACACAATTACTCTCGAACAAATCTTCCTCCTCCATTCGTATATATACGCGGAAGTAGCGCAAAATTCAGTCGTACCGCGGCGTGTGTATTATAATGTAATGTATACAGTACGATTTGCAGCCTTGACTAAAAGGCGCCACAACGGCGCACTTTGTTAAGTCGCGCGCGCGCGCGCTCAAAAACACATCGCACGGAAAAATCAGCAAACAAGCGCGCGCTCCGCGAGTGCAAAAACTTAGTACACGTGGATATGCTTTTTGCACTTCCTCCACCCTGACGTTACATAAACTGTACAATCCACGAGTCGAGTGTAAGAGGGAGAGAGGGAGAGAGAGATTCGAACGCTACGCCGCAAATCCGCTTATAGCCAGGGCAAAGGTGCAAAAGAATCGCTTATATAGACGCGAGAATTGTTACGTCTGGCCTTGTAGGGGACATGTGTACTCTCTAGCGTCTCTTTCCCGGTATGGCTTTTTGGCGATTTATACGAGGAGCGGAAAGTTTTCTTTTTTTCTTCCTCGTGAGCTCGAGAACCTTTCGTTATTCGAAAGATCCGAGAGTCTCGTTGAAAGATGACTGCTGCTGCTTCTGCTTCTTCGCAAGGTTGTTGAACCGAGAAGATGACTGTTTGTTAATTGGCTGCGTCTTATTAATAATGGGGTGTAAAAATACTTTGGGGTATTGGATTTAAATAGAATTTCTTATGGTATATGATGGATAGCAGAGCTTTTCAGTGCAAAACGAATGAGACTTGGTTTTGTTATTTTTGGCCCTTTGCCTTTGAAATGCGGTTCTGCTGAATCGCGCTGGAAAATTGAAAACGCAGTCGATAAGAGTCTGTATGAAGTGGTTGTCTTGTGTCACACTTGAGATTATCTTTTAACTTTATCTACTTACAAACCTTTCGAATACAAAGTTTCTTTTAACCGATGTCGATTTATTTTATTATATGGACTTATTTATATATATCTTTCGAGTATGTTCTCGATATATTTATCATCAAATACTACCAAATGTTGTTGGAATCATTTTTATCAATCATTTGCAAATCAATGTTTAATCTTAACATATCTGAAAATACATATAATTGCTTCAATGTTATAAAATAGCTTTGCTCTGCTTGTATACAGTCAATAAATCTGTACTCAACATATTGCAGTAAATGATTTGCTGTGCAAAGAAAACATTAATAAATATTCATCGTGTAATACCACCAGGATAATCCAATATGAGTTACTGCGCGTATGGCAAATACATTATTATTGAAAAACAATTAGCGTATAATTTGATTTGAATAAATTGGATGTTTCAATTATTCGTTTATCATTGTGTCATAATTACCGCTCATCATCGAAGTTGTTATAACGCGAAACAGCGAGACGAGTAATTAGCATTAATATGTTTATATCTCTCCAAAATAAGCACTTATAAATAAACTGGGAAATATCGTCGATATCCCGCATTTGACCGATATATACAACAATCCAACGTACACCCGATTAAAAGCGAAAACGCGTGCCGCGATCAACAGCTTCTTCGATAATCCTGAAATCGAAAAAAAAATCACTAGCGCAAATTAATGGCCGCCTATATACATTTTTCTCTTTCCCTTTCCAATAAGGCACACGTGATAAACAAGGTGTTATCGTTTCGACACTGATGTCACGCCTGCGCTCGACTAAAATCACGCATAATCGTATGAATATTCAAGAGCGCGCCCTATTCGATAATAATTTGAATATTCAATCTAAAATGTCCATTAAAAGGCTCGGCGCGCGCTGGTAAAAAGGGGGACCAACCGAGTGCGAGCTTTTATCGCTGCTTCACCCTCGCAGATTCGTGCGCGTAAATGTACCGTACTCCTGGATGAAAGAGAGCGAGAGCAACGGAAAACAAAACAATTTCATCGAATATATATATATATATTCCTGCGTGGAAAACGAGCAGCGTAAGAGCCTGTGTGTATGCGCCGCGTATGAAATCCCCTTAAATAAATATGTCCAGTGTATATAGCAACGGATGCGTGTGTATGCGTTATACGACGCGAAAAGCCAATTTGTATTCGGTTTGTCAAAGCTCGGCCGTTGTGCAAACTTCGCCGTTACAATAGACGGCGGGGATGGAAAAAGAAATTAGCGTCTCCGTGGAAAACAAAGGAGAAAGTGGATCGGAAGCCGGTGGTATTTCGCGCGGAATATAGAGTTGTATATATATATATATATATATGAGCATACATCTCTCGTTCCGATAAATGACACGTGTGCATAATATATGTATATAGACGGTGAGTCGAACCTCGGATATTTCGTGTATACGTGATGCGAGTGACGCCGATCGTAAATAAATGTCTGTGTATGCTTGGGAGAGATCAGAAATTGGATTTTTCCGCGTATAATGGAAAAGAGGATCTTGGAAAAAGTCGACGAGCTCTTTTTGCCCCCCCCCCCCTTTCCTTTCTCTCGCTTCAATGTCCCTCTCTTCGCAATACTTATCGAATAAATCTCCGAGAGATAAATCGAATAACCAATTTTCTGCCATTTATTGAAAACGAAGAAAAAAAACAAAGAGAGAAAAATAAAAGAGGCCAATCGGATATACACGCGTTATATCCGAGTTTACCCACGGTATGTAATACATTGTAGCGAATTCGCTGTTTCGTGTGATTAATTCGGATGTAACGAGATTCACGCGACCGACGCGCCAAACAATTATTCTCTTCCACTCGTAATACACGCGAAATAAAGAGGGCAATTCTTCGGCGCATCTATTCCCCTTCCGTATATAATAAAGGAAAAAGCCTCATAACTTGGGCTTTTACGAGTAGCCTCTCGGTCATAATGCGCCGTGACTTAGAGCCACGCCGCGTATATATAATACGTCTATTCTCCCTGAAGCACTTTTCAGGGCTTTTACATCGTAAAGCTTCGTAATTTGCGAGCCGCCTCCGTGTGTTCTGTGTGTGTGTGTGCAGCCGTGGGCAGTATTCTTTTTTCATTAGGTCACTGCCGCCGACGCCGCCGACGTCGCCGCAATTCTCACGCACCGCTAATGGATAAGGAAAACGAGCAAAGATTTCAGCGATCGGTGTGCGCTTTTAATCTGTCCGCGACTTTAACTGCTACGATATACATTCAACTCTATACTTTTCTGCCTTTAACTCTTGTATGTGGCGCTTAGGTGTCGAGCTTGTAAATGTTTTACGATTCCTGCGCATCAATGTCGTATATATATAGATTTACAAGCTACCAATCGGTCAAAGTTATATATTGCACAATGCAGTTGTATACATGACAAGTGCACAAGAAAGTATATAAAAGTAACGAAAGAGTAATGCTTGTAACAATGTTCGGGACAAAAAAAACGGAAATAGCCGTTAGCTCGGGTTTTACGCGAATTAAAAAAAAAAAGCACGCGCAGTTTGTCTTTTTACTCCGGCGACACGAATGAAAACTTTCTCTCAAACTTCTATACATTACTGAAATACAAGTGACGCGATATCGAACGAACCGATACAGTTTGCGCATGTATTTTTATTCCCGAGCATTTGGACCACCTCTCGGTCGTCGCGCTAACAAACGAAAAATCGATGTACTGGATGAAAAAGAAAAAAGGAGGAAGAAGAAAAAAAGCGCAAGTCAATGCGAAATCTCGCAAGTTCAGCAGTAGGTACATTATCGCGGCCGCTTTAAACCGATCCGTCAACACTTTAATGGTAACTACGACATTGTACTTGGTATAGCTCGACTTTAATGCAATTAAGATTCGCTAAAATCCGACGAAAGAAAGGAGAGGGGAGAGAGAAAAAAGTACACAACAAGATTCTATCCCCCTCCCCTCTCTATCTCTCTCGTGTGTGTGTTAATCCGTCACGCTATCTTTCAATTAACGCCGACCTGACGCGTCATCTCTCTCTCTCTCTCTCTCTCTCGAACTGCGCAGCGCCTGTGTCCTCTTTACAAAGCGAATTACGAAAATGCGCATCATACTTGCGATATACATAAAAAAAAAACAGTAGATCCAGCGTGTGCGAAAGTGACTATAAACCTCGAAAAAAAAGGTTGCTTCAACCGTCTGTACAGACGACTGCATCTGCTTAGAAAAAACGCCGAATTATCCTTTTTTTTAGGTTCCTTAAGCGTTTTATTTTGCAGGTATCTGCTTCTGTTATTCAAAGTGTCTTTAGCATTTATTAGAATCCGTTATAAAGGCGTTTCAAACAAGAGATTTCCGCTTCTAAAAAAAGTTCACGGAAGTTTTCAATATCGCTGAACATAAATTCAAAATCGGAATGGCAATTCCATTGTGCAAAACTATTGTTATTGCAAAATCAATAAACAAATTAAGTTTTTCCTTCTATTTAATGATTTTTGATGCACAAAAAGATTCTCGGGGCTTTTCGATACTGCTGAACATGAATATAAAACTTGAAAGGCAATTATATTGTGCAAAATTATTGTTATTGCAAAATCAATAAACAAATTTAGTTTTTCCTTCTATTTAATGATTTATGATGCACAAATATATTCTCGGGGGTTTTCGATATCGCTGAACATGAATTTGATACTGAACTGACAATTGTATTGTGCAAAATTATTGTTATTGTAAAATCAATAAACAAATTTAGTTTTTCCTCCAATTTTAAGGATTTTTTTACAACCAACTCTTAGAAATATATGAATAAGTAGCTTTTCTTTTAAAGTTTAGTTTCGCGACAGTAACATTAGCTTGCGAAAAAGAATGTTGAAGGTACCTAAAAAAAGGTAGATTCAGCGTTTATAAGAGTAGAAACTCTTAATTTTCACCTTTTAAAAAGTAATAATAATATTTCTACTTTTGAAAAGTATATATGGACCTAATATACTGAAAAAAACTTAATATGTATGTCTGTGATAAAATAATCAATAAATTCCTAACATACAAAAATACATTGCCCCATTCTCGATAAAATAAGGTTTATATTTATGATAAAAAACTTTAATAAATTTTTTTACAACCAACTCTTAGAAAATTAAATTTTTAATTTTAGGATGCTTTAAAAACTTTGAAAACTTCTCACCCGTAACTATTTATTTTAAAAATTTCACACATCTATTTCTCTGAAACTATGGAAGGTATAGAACTTAATTATTGTGTTTTAAACATGCTTTTTCTTGCACTATCTCATGGCATTGTTTTCAATAACTTCCGTATTGATTTTTACAGATCAAAAGTTTTAGTGATTGATCGCTGAGGTCCATATTTAAATTTGAGATGCTTTAAAAACTTATTTTTTTTTGAGAGACAGAAAGATAGAGAGAGAGAGTCAGTAAATTTTTGCGAAAAATTAAATTTGTGAAGAATTTACTTTCTGTCACTAACTCTGAAATTCATGTGTAAGCCTTGTTGACACAAATTTACTTATAATCATTGTTTCTGTTTCCGTTTGAGTTTAATATTACATGCCTTCTTATTCTATACTGGTTACAATATAGTTTTCATACCCATGGCTAAAATATATGTTTTATGTAACAAATAATTATTAATAAGAATGAAACTTCAGGATCCACCATTATCTATCGGTAGCTCTAAAATTCACGAATCAGCCATTTTGACAAATGAGTTTGAATAAATTTGTATCCAGAAGGTTCTTATCTCAATTTCAAAACTATAAAGTATTACTGACTTCTGCAATAACTGATATACCCTTTCTACTTTAGTAATCTAAAAAGGGTAAGGTGCCATTTTTGTTATAGAAAGTATGAATCGTTCCCTACCTGACTATTCCATACTTTCCATAATAGAAACGACATCCTTGGGGGCGGAGTTTAAAAGTGTCAAGTTAAATACACACGCACTCCGATCCAGAATCACCCGTATTTTCGACGCTGTCCATTTTGAAACGGTCAAGCTGTGGCGCAGAAGGAGCGTCCATACCATAAAGTAAGAAGTTACTGAACTTGCAACACCGGTTAGAGCGTCCATTCGAATATTAGAACACGGTACAGAAGTGTGTTTGTAAGCTTATAACCTGTAAAATCGCAAGGATTACGTATACAGTACAACAAGCGATACATTTAGGTGTATTTAAGAAAATCAACAATGGAGACGATTCTGGAGCAACAACGTCGACTTCACGAGGAACGTGAACGGCTGATGGATGCTATGGTGAAAGAAGAGTTACACAAAAAGCATGGACTCAGGGAAACGATAAATTCAGAGTATCGTTTGAAAATGTTGCTTGATCAGTACATGGATCGCAGCAGCCAATTACAAGAACTGTATGAGGATAAAGATGGACAGAGAAAAGAAGAGGTTTGTGAATAAATTTTTAATATTTTTAATGCGCTAGAATGTTTTTCAACTAAAAAGTTTTATATTTAAAGGGAGGTCGGCGATATCTTTTTCTTTTAATGATAAACATGAATACTTGGACTTGAGCGCCATAATTCTCAATATAATAAACAATCCTGTGCAATTTCAAGTAGATACGATTAGTCATTTTTACACAAGTTTGGAACTATTAAGGGGTGTTTATGCATTGAAAGTTGCCTATTTCTGCATGTAACTTTTTTTATTTATAATTTTGAATAATATCCGGAGTTGAGCGACATGTAATTTCAAGTAGTGCTTGATATAATTAATCATTCTGTGCAAGATGAGGCTTATTTAATTTATCGTTTTTTTTTTAACTTGAAACTACAAACTATTGATAAGGGGAGACGCTCCGATACCATAAGGGGAAGCAGTAGCGTCCCCCCTTCTCAGGCTGTTCCATCTATTTCTATGTTCCAGTTAAATTAAAAAACGATAAATTACATAAACCTCATCTTGCACAAAATGCTTAATAGCAACGAGTACTACGCCGGCTAAGTCCAAATATTACGTAAAATTATAAATATTAAAAGTTATAAACACATGTAGATATAACCGTAATTTTGAGGTTAGCTGTCAATGTGTAAACGCGTCGTACTGGTACCAATTGATAGGAAAAACGACAAATCAGATCGACTTCAGCTAACACAGGACGATTCATTGTATCGAGCACTACGCCGCTCAAGTCCAAATATTAATTTTCGATGTAAATAGAAAAAGATATCAGCAAAAGAAAAAGCACGTTTGTCGCTGCCTTTGGGGGATGCCGGATATCGACACAGATACCTACATTACCGGTATTTCAACTATTCATTTTTTATAATCTGGAAATATCAAAACAACTTAGTTGTTTGAGAAATATTAGGAAATTATATCTTCATGATAACAGAGAAAAAAGGCGTCATGTCACCTAACCTTACTTTTCCATTAGCAGGAGCGATAATAAACTTTTATTTTATTTTAGACATCATATAAAGATCAGACGCACAAAAATATTTTATTTCCTATCATTTCCCAAATTATTAAGCTGTTTTATACCGGTAATGTAGGCATCTGGGTAGATATTCGGCATATCGCTCTAATTCATTACTATTTACTCTAAATTATCCTGAATATTTGTTATTTTATTGCATGTAATCGGCTCAAATATGTAATTACATGTTTCGTATACAAATAACCCATGAATGTTAATTATTGCTTGTATATTTTTTAGGTTCAAGCACTTTCTGGACCAAACGAATTTACCGAGTTTTACGCCAGACTTAAAAGCGTTAAAGATTTTCATAAAAAACATCCGAATGAAATAAATGTCCCTTTGTCAGTAGAATTTGAGGAGATAGCAAATATGAGAAAAAATCCCACTGAAGAATCTGCAAACCTTGTTGAATTTTCAGATGAAGAAGGTTATGGGAAATATTTGGATTTACACGAATGCTATGAGAAATACATCAATTTAAAAGGGATTGAGAAATCTGATTACATCAACTATCTGGGTACATTTGATAATCTTTTTGATATTCCAAAAGATAGAAAAAATGCTGAATATAGAAAATATATTGAAGCATTGCTAGAGTACTTGGCGAGTTTTATAGGAAGAGTCCGTCCTCTTTTAGACATAAGTGCAAAATTAAGGGAAGCTAGTAAGGAATTTGAGGATTATTGGGACAATAATGCTTTTCCTGGATGGCCTAAAGAAACTGGTAGTGCATTGACAAACGTTGGAGCTCATTTGGACTTATCTGCATTTTCTTCCTGGGAAGAACTATCCTCATTGGGCTTGGACAGACTAAAGTTGGCCCTTGTGGCACTTGGATTGAAATGTGGAGGAACTCTGGAGGAAAGAGCTCAGAGATTATTCAACACCAAAGGAGAAACGGCGCTGAATCCTAATTCATTGGCAAAAAAGAACCAACGAAAGTCTGGAAAAAATAAGAACATAGAAAAACAAAAGGAAGTTGCAAGACTCGAAGCTTACGTTTACAAACTCGCAGAGTTAGTATCTAATCACAAAGTAGCAACCAAAGAAAATGTGCAAAGAAAACAAGCCAGAACAGAGGGCGAACGAGCTGATTCGGATGCTGAAAAGAGTGCAAGCGAATCGGAAGATGAAGGCGATAATGATGTCCCTTACAATCCCAAGAATTTGCCAATGGGATGGGATGGAAAGCCTATTCCGTACTGGCTGTACAAATTACATGGCCTAAACATCAGTTTCGTCTGCGAAATCTGTGGTAATTTTACGTATAAAGGACCAAAAGCCTATCAGCAACACTTTTTGGAGTGGAGGCATGCTCACGGTATGCGCTGCTTGGGGATCCCGAACACCGCCCACTTTGCTAATGTGACACGAATAGAGGATGCTGTAGCGTTGTGGGAAAAATTGAAGATTCAAAAGCAAGCTCAGAGGTGGTTACCTGAGTTTGACGAGGAATTTGAGGATTCCTTGGGTAATGTTGTAAATCGTAAGACTTACGAGGATTTGAAACGTCAGGATCTTTTGTAAATTTTTTGTAATTCAATTTTATTATTATGTCTACTATTATTATATCAATTAAATTGCGCGCCAAGAGCCATGCCAAAATATACAGAAGCTTCCAATAAAACATACATTATATAATCCATCTCGATCTCCATTCCCACATAAATAATAAATGTACACAAGAGTATAATATATCCCCAAGAAATAATTTCAAAGCAATTAAACCATCGAATTCTACGGCAGCAGAGACACACACACGATAAGTAAATAATGTATATAAAAAAAACATTTCAATAAAGAGCTTAACCTTACCAATTCTGTTAATTTTTGTCCGTTTCTTTTTTCTCGAATTTTAAGTCGGTAACCTTCTTCAAGTTATACATGTCTATTATCATGAATTTTCTGAGGAGTCGGGGGAGCCTCCTTAATTTAAGGACAATTACAAAGTTAATTTTTTTTTAACAAAATCGTCGTAATTTTAGATTACTAAAGTAGAAAAGGTATATCGAAATAACGTCGCTACTATTTCAATTAACTGTATTACTTATATAAAAATTACAAAGATCTCATTTTCTGTAAAATCTCGACAAAAGCACAAGAAACCAGCACTTGTGATCTCGGGTATGCACCTATCAAAGGCATCCCATGCATCGAAGATCCAAGACAGACAAAACAATGTTAGCCGATCAAACAGCCCGACGCCGAGATTTTCTGTAAAACAGTCCGCTCGCATATACGCGCTAATTCGAGATAAAAGCACCGAGTACGATATATATATATATATATTATACACTGGTGCGACCTCGTTCGCCGTGCTTCGATATCGCAACTGGCAAATTTTAATTAAAAAGGCGTGCAGAGAGTGTAGAGACGTGATATAATCACCGTGGGCTATATTCGTAACAATAATATCCTTATCAGTGTTCGATAGTACGCGGAACTGGTCGCCGCCGCAGTCGGATACTTTTGCATGCTCTCTCTCTCTCTCTCTCGCTTTGTTTGTGTCGTTGTTATCGTGAGTCCGGGCGCGCGCGAGCTGGAGTTGAGCGATGCAACGTGAGCTCGAAGTCGGCCGCCGCCGCCGCTTCCACTGCCAATGCAGTGTATGCACCGATGCAGTGCGCCAATCCTATTTGCCGGGCTGCACATCAGCAGTGTCCACTAACGACTGTTTTTAACGATTCGCCGGGTGTTTTCGCGCTCTTTCGGCTCTCGATCGAAATACCTTTTATGAATGCGAATCTATAATTGAATAAGTATTATCAAGCCGTGTGTGTACGTCCCCGGAAACGCATAAAACGCATATGAGCTTTGAGCAAACCTGCTATTTCGAGAGCGCACCAACTGAATCGTGCATAACGCATATAAAGCACACTGTGCGTTGTACAGATTTGTATTGATCGATCAACGAAATCAAACCTCGCGCGACTACCGCTCCACACACTCGCACCTCATTCGCACACCTCCGCTCTTTCTATTATTCCATTATATCGACTATGTATGCATAATGCAATGGTATTTTTCGCGGCTCTCGCTGTTTATCCGCGTCGAGCTTAGATTAGCCTAATCAGTTCATATATACATTTGCCGCGGTTTCCCTCGTCCGAGCTATATATACGTGCATCGCGATTCGAAAAACAAATCTATTTTTAGATGGAGAGTATAAAAAAAAAAGAAGAAAAAGAGCGCGAGCTCGCAGTCCCGCTTCGACGCGATATATAAAAACGTGTTATGACTGTTACTCAACGCTCTCTCTCTCTCTCTCTCTCTGTAAGAGCTTCACTTTCAGCGCGTAAACTTTGCTTTTTCTCTTTCGCTTTATCGTTTTCATTCTCCGTGCTATTGCTTGCATCCAAGGTGTCGAGAGAGTTGAATGGCGCGATAATGAAAATAATTGTCAATTACATATCGGCTGCTGCTGCAGTGTTTCGTATGATTGTTGTTTTCGAATGAATTCTTAAGTGAAACAATATACCTATATACCTATGTTGATTTACTAAAGCGCAAACATTTTAGTAATTCATTTCCGTAACTGTAATTTCAATAATTGGCGATAAAGCGTCCATTGCGTTATTGTAATACTTATATGCTATATAAATCTGCAATTTAGTTCTTGAGCGCAACAATGTTGTCTCGTATATAATTGTCCTTTATTAAAATCTCATGGAAGTTATGTCAAACTTATGTATGATGTGCATTCTGTATATACGAGAAAGAATTTCTAACCTTACCGATAATATTGTAATCAGGACCACAAGAATTCTCATATTTCAAACCCTTGGTGCATAAACTATACAGGATGGAGTATGAAAAGTGATAAAGCGCTAATGCCTTTATTACGCCGTTGCAGAAAAATTGCAAAAGCTTAGCTTTAAAAAGAAGAGAATAGCCGTTAATAATTTATAAGATTATACAGGAAATTTCGCAGTAAAAATTTATTCGCAATATTCAGTATACCCGATATAAAGTTATGAAATTTTCTCCCACATTAAATTATAAACTTCAAATTCTATAAAGTTAAAAAATCTGCCTCGCATCCTGTTATATCCTAACAATCCAATCGAAAAGTGTTGGAGGAAAATGACAATGTTCATACCGTCGACGTTTGCAATCACGCTGAAAGCAGAGTCGCGCCACTCGGCTCTGTACTGGAAGAAGACGAATATAAAGCCAAACGTGCAGCTCTTCCGCAGTCATCAGCGCGCCATTCTCTACTTTTGCCCAGCATGGTATATATAACAGACCGGGACGACACTTACGCACACGTATATATATATATACATATTACTATAGCTCCAGCATGCAGTGCACGCGTCCAGTTATTAATACAGCCTGCATGTAATGGGGATAGCGCGGTTTATTTGCATTCCATTGTAATACGAGCTCATTCAACATTGCCGTCCGTTGAATGAGAGATATACATCTACGCGACTCGCACGCTTGCCGTAAGTTTCGAGATACAGCTAATGACAACTTTGACTTTGATTCGAGTCGATGTCATTGCTGTCTTAGCCGTTGATAATTTCATGTTGAATAGGTTCAAATTGAGTGTTTAAAATCGAAAGAAGATACAGCCTGCGATATAATAGTTTCATGATCTTGTTTGATCCAAAACTATTCGATGCAAAATATATGCAAAAAGAAAACAGTGAGAAGACCTCGCCAATTTCTGATAAAACTAACGACTTATATTTGAGAAAATTCATGATAATAATAGATGTTATATGTAACTCTAAAGTTGATGGGAGACCGATTTAAAATTCAAGGGAAAAAATTGAGTATAGGCTCTTAAGCAAATAGGCCTTTTTAGATGCATGTTTTCAACTTATCGTATATAAAACACGTGATTCTTTTGTCTCAACCTTCGCGTCTCCTTTTGTACATAAAACTAGTCTGTAAGCTTTCAATTTCACTTTTAACCGTATGATCATTATATGTTTAAATTAATATCTTCGAAAAGCTTTTCAAGCTATTAACATGTCGAATGTGCAGAGACTGGAATAAAGAAGAGAACACTAACAATATACCATTCAGTTTGTACAAAATTTGTTTCCCAGCTACATCATATTAGCAACAAATTCACTAAAGTAAAATATAATAGACTTCGCTCTAAACAAACTAAAGTTCATCTCCCCAATTTCCGTTGCTCATTGCGAAATCGAGTTCATTCCTCTGTATTCATTGGCAATAAATGGCTCGGGCTTGTATCTATTACACGGCAGAATTTATAGAATTGCCGTGGCACGTTTAACCCGCGCGAATCTAGCTCGCTCCAACTCGTCTATGAGATAACAGTTCTGCCGAGTAGGAGAGAGTGAGAAAGATAGATGGAGAGGATAGAACATGCAATCTTTTTCTTTTATATACTAAAGGATGTCAGTAACCTTTTCGTACGCGCGCCTATGTAACAAGTTCATCTTTTGCGTTCGACCGCTATAAATGTGTTGTAATAGGTACCTGGACTGTGCAGAAGTGAACGCGTGTGTAATCGCGAGATTACTATTTTTAGGGCAGTGGCCATTGTATTTATCTACAATATGTTGTTTTCATTCTCGATGCGTACTGTTTACGAGTTATAAATAATTTGCAATGATTTAATGAATATGCAAGACTCGAAATATACTAAATGTGAAGTATTGTATTTAATTTTGAATATTTTATTGCTCGAGATAATCTGCATTTTAAAATCCAAATGGAGAAATTTGATGACAATACCTACTGCTAAAAAGGTTTGAATATCCTGTAAATTATTCAAATTTCTAATTTTTAACAAGCTTGACAATCTCAGGAAGCTCTTGATAACAAAAGTAATCTTGTCTTCATCGCATACGAAGCGCGACTCGAAGCCATATACTCTCGACAAACATCTCTGTCGTCAGAAAAAAAAAAGCAAATGCTCTTTTGTCACCTAAAACTCGAAACAGGAAAATTTCTCATCTGAGACGTATAATCTCTTTAGCCGCGCAACAGTAGAGTGTAACAAAATAAACTTTTTTTCGCAAAAAAAAAAGAAGAAGACTAAAAGCAAAGTTTTTTGTTAGAAGGCAAAACTCTCTCTGAGTCGCATATCTAATTTATCAGAGCACAACGACGTACATATATAAGTATACCAAGTTTCAGGGTATCATTGAAAAGGGTAAAAAAAAAGCAAGCCAGCGGTATGAGTCCAAGTATATAAAAGGGCGAAACTCGATAAGTATAGAGCTAAAACTAACGGCTGCATGAATAAAACAATAGGCGCTCAAAGGAAAAGGAGCACAAGTTGCGAGAGAGTGAGAGAGAATCGCGAGGGTGTAATTGATCCATTAGTCACGCTTTTAATATCGACACGTTATGCCGAAAAAGCCTCTATTGCATATACAGTCCGGAAGAATTGCGGAAAAAGCTATTCGTATATATATACTTATATATATATCTGGTCGCGAACCGAGATTTAGGAAAAGAAGAGTAGGGCGAGTGGGTTGCCGTATAATAGTGTCTGAGCAGACTGCAGAGTCGACTTGTGCGTCCCCTACCGCATCAAAAGACGGAAGCATTCGAGCCACTCGAGTATAGGTGGCACAAGTACACGTGTATATACATACAGACATCGAGAATTCCAGCTTCTTTGACGGCGAGACGTGCGGCAGCTTTATTCTCTCTCTCTCTCTCTCTCTCTCTCTCGCGCGCGCCCCTTTCCTCCTCCTACAATACATATATATGTATATATACTATATCGAGCGCGAGCGAATCAAATTACCAACTGCAGCTGTCGTCTGCTCTTTTTCTCACTCACTCTCTTTCTCTCTCTGTCTGTCTCTTACTTTTATCTGCGGTTTCGCTGGGTGCGCGATTGGGAAATTTATCCGTGTTCAACTGCGTGTGTCGGTGTATTATAGAGATCGCTGGGATCGTTTTGTCGCGGGCGGAAATTGCCGAGTTGGCTTCTCTTTTTTTTTTCTTTTTTTTTAGCGCTATTTGCGGTGAGAGAACTGCGGATCGTGCAGGGATTTTGTTTTCTTTTTCGAAGGAGAAGTTGATTGCTTATTTACCCAGGGACCTGTCTGTGCGTGCAGTTCAGTTTCTTCTTTCCATATCGATGATCGAGATTGTTCAAGATTGTTGCATATGGATTTCTCACGCGCACATCATAAGGCTACACATTTGTATTAAAGCTGAATTAGAGCTAAGAAATGTAGCTTATATATATAGAGTATGCGGTCAATGCATTATAAAACGTCATATCAATTCCCATAAAATATCGCACGCAGAATTTCTTCAACGCCGCAAAAGCAAAACAGCCCCCGCAGTAACGCGATCCAAACCCGAGATCATCTCCCTTTTAATGCAACGGAAAGAGCTAGGGATGCGACGAATGTCGCGTTATCTCAAAATGCGAAATGTTGACTCGCGTCGCTGAGCATATATACATATATAAAAATCACCTGAGCCTAGTGGCTTATACAAGTCGCGCACGAGACAGCTCGGTAGCAAGGACGCCAAACCGAGAAAAGCTGTTTACTCGTCGAAGCAGGGCTTCATCTCCTATTCGTTGTATATACATTATGTGTATATGTATGCATGGGTGTGTGTGTCTGTGCGTATTGCTTTCTTCCGACCGCGAGGAAAAAAAAAAAGAAGAAAACAGAACGCTGCAAAGTCCAAGAGCGCTGAGTGTGACGGCCATCGGTAAAGTCTTTTGTCGGGCTTGTTCGATCGGTTTGGACGCCGAGAGAGATTAGTTGAGAGAGTGGCCGCGCGGAAGTGAATACACGACACACACACACACACGCGCGCGGTGCGGCGTGATTTATTCGTCTATTGTTCGTGCGCTGCACGGAGAGAGAAAGAGAGAGAGACAGCGAGTGTGGGATGATGATAATATCGTCGTCGTCGCGACGAGTAATTAAAATGCCGTATACCACGGATCGAGACTTTTATTGCGCGATGTGTTTTCTCGGGTATAGTATATATGTGTAGAGAGAGAGGGAAGTGTATATATGAAAATATCGGGACTTTAGACATTAAGCAATGGTTTATTGGCTCTCGCGACAGCTGCGCGGACTCGCGTGATTGTAACCGTCGTTAAAGCGCATTGATCGAGAGATATATATATATATATATACGCACACTTCGATTTCCTTTCTCGCTTAACGCGAGAGTGAGCGGGAAGCTTGGGCTCGCAATAACAAATTCATATACAATGCATCGATTGTTGCCAATTATCTATACAAGTGTACATCATCATGCCCAACTTGCAAACATACAGGCGTGTGTAACAAAACGAGCGCAATGACTCTATATACGCGAGACCGCGCAAAAGTCAACGAAGCTATCAATTATATTAAATCTCGCGAAATCTCAGCAAAATATATGTAGCTGGCCAAAAAAAAAAATAGTGTAGAGGAGCTAGTGTTGCAACTGGTCGCGTTGCCGGGCGTGTATAAGTAGATCCCGTAGCGCGAAATCCCGCATAGAGGACTGTGTAAGAAGCGGAGCGCTGCAATTGCGGCTGGGGCAATTTCGAGGTTCGCGCGCTTCATTAAACGACTGCCGTGCGGCCCGAGCATAGCCCCAAGAGAACGAGTGTACGTGCAATGCAGTCTCCATATACATATATATACATGTATGTATATATATATGTATATATATGAATGTATGCGTCGACAGCACGCCGTTTTTCTCCGGTCTGTCGCGTTGGTACTGCACATACACACACACACACAGGAGCAAACTGACTCGCTCTCTTTTCTCTCCATCATGTCGCGTGCCGTGTAATAAGGTCGAGGAGCTCGCGGCTATCAACTTCTCTCTCTCTCTCTCTCTCTCTCTCTCTCTCTCTCTCTCTCTCTTCCGTTTTTAGACACGTTCTATTCGTGGACGACTCGCGCGGAGGTCGCGGAAGTATCGCTTTGTGGCCTTTACCATCGGTGGCATTTCGTCGTTTCTTTTTCAACACGCGGGACTTTTATTAGAGGAATAATTTCATTGTATTCTCTCTCTGTGTGTGTGTGTGTGTGTGTGTGTGTGTGTGTGTGTGTGTGACTCTAGAGAGATTCGATCGAGTTTCCGCGTGGGTGGGAGTATACGTTTTTTGACGCAAATAGTGAGAGAAAGACAGTCTTATGGTCTTGCCCCGCTAGATCGTTTCTACTTAATTTACGTCGTTTTAACAAACTCGTCTTTCCGCTGTATCAAATGTTTTTGTTCCCTGCAATTTATGGCTCATCTCGAGTTTCGTCATTTATTAAATTGCCCGGTTTTGGCTCGCGACGCCCGTCTTACCTCCACCGTCCTATTAGCAAACTTGTGCGACGACTCCTCCGCGCGATCGTATTAGACATTTTTCGTAACTTTTCATTCCCACGCTCGGCAGTAGGAGCACCAGCTCGCAAATCTTCCGCGGCGTCGCCCACTTTTCGTTTCCCCGAAAAAGAGAGGGAGCATATATATAGTTATACTCTTGCGACTCTCTTCATAAAGCTCCTGCCTATAGAATACTTCCAAAAGAGATTTCTACCTCAAAGCCATTCGCGCGCGTGTGTATCCAATCTCGTTTTCAGTTCTTTCTCTATATACTTTCTTTTTTTTTTTTTTTGAAACGGCGGAAAAAAGGCCAAAATTCAAAGTCACCAACATTTGCGTGCAATATTTTTTTTTCATTTCTTTGATGGAGCCATGCAGTTATAACGAATTTTGTCAAAGAGAAGTAAAAAAGGGCCGAGAAGGGAAAACTAGGAGCTTAAACTAACCATCCAACGTTGCACTTTGACAAAAATACACATATCATGGTTGGTGATCTCTTCGAGTATCAAAGTCAGCCCAAAAGTCACTCGCTTATGTTTTAGCACGCGTATGCATACGAGAGACGCATTGCGAGTCGGTGTGCACAAGTTTTTTTCGAGCTGGCTGAATTCTGTTTCGTGGGAATTTCAATTAACTGTGTGTACCGGACCGTCAAAGCGGACCACTATGCATGCACGAAAAATAGCTCCACGCTATTTTCCTCTTTAGTTTTCAGTACCCCTTTATGTAGAGGTCATTTTGATGTATCTACGTTGGATGAAAAATCTCTTTTTTGGAAAAAATTTTGCTTAAAGTATTGGGATTTAACATTGAGATGGAGTTGTAGCTTAAATACACCTATAGATCTTGGATCGCAATACATGCATTTCCATTCATTTTATGTAAATTATATTTGTCGATCGAAGCCGTAGCCGAAAACCACTTTGGTAAAGATGGAAAAGGAGAAAAGTTATAGGCGAAGGAGTGAGGTGGAAAACCGAGGAAGATTGAAAGCGACGCATCGAATGCATTTGTATATTCCGTATTGTTGGAAAACACGCTTGTTGCATCGGTTGCGTGTAGTTGAAAAAGTAAATAGGATCCTTTAGAGTCAGTAGCTTGTAAAATACATTATTGGTACAAAAGTTAATACTATAAATTGATAATGCATCGTCGCATGTATTGGAATCTTGATACAAATTTTCAATATATGATAAATGAACCATAATTTTATTGCTCGATCAAATCTTTGGAATGTTGTTTCCCACGATATATTTGGAATTTTATTTTTCTCATCCTTCAACGGTCTTTGAATATTTTTCATTGTCGAAAATATTGCCTCATTTTACATGAAACTGAATCATTATCGAGTCCACTTAAAATTGAAGCAGCAGCTTCGTCGCTTTAGCGATCCATTGTACCCGAATAAAACGACTAATTTAATTTCGGTTAAAGTGCACCTTGATACGTTGACGACCTGTTGTACAAACTTTGTCGTGTTCAAGTTTATTAGGGTAATATCGCATGCCACACACGTGAACGTAGGCAGACATAACGCAGTTTTGATCTTTCCGCAACATCGAAAGAAAGAATGTCATTTACCAACTGATCAAAAATAAAGGATTTTGTACACAATAGATACAATAATTTTTTCCCCGTATTATCAAAAATCATAGTAGCCCATTGACAAGTCTACTTTCAAAATAGAATAAGATAAAAAGTCATTACTTCAGTATTTTATGTATGTAAAGTTGCAATAGTGATAGATTGTATGCGTCGCTATAGTATATCGTAAAAACCAAAGCATCTTTTGCCCTTCGTTAAAACAGTCATGACCTTATAAATTCAATAAAAATTGATAAGCAATCGATAATAAATTTATGATATTTGTTTAAGCAAAAAACAGGTTAGAAAGCACTTTTTAATCATGACATTTAAATACATGGGAGTGGTAAAAAGTGAAATTTACTTACAGTAGAAAGTCAAATGATTGCTATAATATTAAAAATATAATGACGAGATGATCAAAAAGTGAGGTCCGACGAATTACCCCGTCCGTGACGGTAAATAAAAAAAATGTTGTAGTGCAGAGAATTGCTCCCCACCAAAGAGCCCATTTATTCAGATTTAATTCGAATGAAAGTATATACCAAACGATGACTAAGGTTGACACTCTGCTGTGTGTATGTTGTAGGCTCCGCGTCTATCGAGCAGAAAAACGGAAATGGCAACAACAAGGGCAACAAGACGAACAATAATGGGGCCGAGGTTAATAGGAACGAGGAGCAGAACGGATCGCCCGACAAATCACAGGCCAAGAAGAAGCCAACTGTACCCGGTGGCGGACCTCTCTTACAACAGACGTAAGTTACCTTTGGTCCTATTTACTTTCACTTTACACCGCCTATAAGTTCAAAATTCATTCTCTTTTGTTTTACATTTGGAGCGAGTATTATTCTATCTTTAGTGTCTGTTTATTCGTGACTAAAATTCTAACCTATTATAAAAATACAGCTTTTCTATCGAGACACCAAATTTATAACATTCTGCTTTATAATTATCATAATTTTTTTTCTGCATTTTAAGAATGCTATCTGCATCCAGCGATAATTATTTCTAACCGTTTTCATTCTGTCTACAAAAATATCTTCCTACACCCTGTAACAATGCGACTTTCACTTTTTGGATATCAACAATAGACCACACATATCAATTCCAATAGAACTCTCGTGCACTACTTGTTCAATAGTTGTGTATACCCGAAATAAAAACTCGCAAAGATGCACATTCGCGCATTTGCCAAAGACTTTTATGAAAAGGATCGAATAGACATACACTAGATCGCGCGGCAAATTGTTTTTCTCCACACATGATCGCTTCCCTCCTCTTTTCGTCTCGTTGACAAGTAATAAGCGTTTGACCTGTCTGGTTTTCTCGGTAGCCGAACTGAAAGACAAAAAGGGTAGAGAAAGACACTTTGCCGCCTCGATCCGCTTGTTTTACGCTCCGGCGACGATTTTGCAAGGGGCAAACGTCTCTCCCTCTCTCTCTCTCCCCTTACCTCACTCTCTCCATGCCTCTATCGATTTCTACTCCATTCGATGTGTAGGTATGCCTTCGAAAGCTTCATCCCCCTCTCTTTCTCTCTCTCTCGAGACTCTAGAATCTCCTCGTTCACCGACCCGTGCATCTCATGTTCCCTTCCTCCCATATTTTGTCTTTTGCTTTTCTCCCCCGGTCGCACATCTATCCTTCCTTTCTGCATACGTGCATTTGTATTTGTCTCCGAAGATCGCTTTTCATTCTCCTTAGCTTTGCGTCTACACAGCCATTTCCCTTTTATACTCAGCAATTTTCTTTGTCTTCGATTTTTTACGGTTATACCAAAAACTACTTGATTCGGATAATTGAACGATTACTAAATATTAAAGTACGAATAAATTTATGGATGACTACGAGCTACGGTTCACTTAGAGGGAATTCAACTCATATTCAATAATGTAAGGTGATTTTATTCTTAATTCTATATACATCAGACAACAATCAGCTCAATACGTACTTAATTAGTAAGGAAAATGAAACAACAGTTCTCATCAATACAAATATATTATACTTAATTTGATATCACAGTTTATATCTATCAATCAAAATTCGAAAACATTCACTAGCGCACTTTGAAAATTGATAAAAGAAAACTCACCCATTTGCCTCCAGTGTGAGGTGTAAGTTATAAACAATCTTAGATCTAATAGCAGATGTAGTTAACAGGTGTTGTCCCTGGATGACTAAGGATAGTCCAAGGACTTATGATTTATGGATAAGGAGGATTTACGGACAGCCGTCTTAAATCTACAAAAAGATGGAAGGTTGCGCAGATTGTCTGAGAGATAGTTCCAAAAGTGCGCACATCGAACCTGAAAAGAGCTCATACCAGTTTCTGTGCGGTTTCTCGCGGTGTTCATTTTTTGCGATGGCGAAAATGTGAGGCACTTCTATGTAGCGTCATAAAAATACGTCACCTTATATTATTGTTTATGAGTGGAATTGGAACCCTCTAAGTGGATTGGAATCCTCTATACTAAGTGAACCATATCTCGTAATCATCGATAAATTCTGATTACTAATTATTGCCTGTTACACATTATCAAAGTAGCCAGTTAAGGGATAAAAAGAGTTTGTACGTGTTTGTTTACCGAATAACTGGCTACTTTTATATACACTCATTTATTGTATTTTATATAAAAGTACAATCGATCAAAGTACAATAAACTGCGATAGTTACTATCATCCATGTGTTACAATAGTGGAAGACCTCTGAGAAGCCTCAAAGAAATGTGCATATAGAGGTCATCCAAAAAAATATTGGAATAAAAATTGCTTCCAGCTCCACGCTTTTCCTTCTTTTCCTATACGAGTCTCCCTCACTTTATCCCATACTTCGGCGCACTCGCAAAGACTTTGCGCGTTTGTCTCCTTTACCAAAGCCTCTGTCTTTGCTTGCATATACCATATATATATATATATAGGGTGAGTATACGCTACAGTTAAAACTCGACTGATAAAAAAGCGAATATAGCGAGGGGCCGTACCGCGCGCGCTATTGCCATTGATTCTTCGGATTGGATGGGAGTAGCAGCAACGCTGCATATATCCGATAAAAGCAAGCCTCGTCCTCGCGCTTGTACCTTATGTGTTGTTCCCTCACCGATACTTCCAGAAATCTCTCTGGTATTCGGTCAAATGGGAGACGCACATTCGGACACTTGTCTTGTTTTTTAATTAATATTTGCTCGATCCAATTGATTAGAATACCTAAAATTTTATAGGAATGCACGTATCTTTAATTTTGGTGCCTCCAAAAATCAGTCCCATGTAAAAATGATTTATATATAATTATATACAATCATATACAATTAAATATAGAGACAATATCCATATATAATTATATATAGAAAATTTTTCCACGGAATGGATCTGCACGAAGTTGAAATTTCGAGCAATGAAATGACCCAAAATATTTTTACGCCTATCTCAAAAGTTGCGGGGGCTGAAAGTTTGATTCCAAATTTTTCAGAGTGCACAGTTGGAAAGGTATAAAGTTTGTGAATTTAGATGGATAGCGAGTACGTGACCGTTCACCGTGGATGTAGAAAATGACCGAGTTTGGTCGTACACGCGCTTCGCGTACCAGATTAATGTTGTGTACTCCGGGAAATTCATAAACTTTGATGTCCTCTCATCCTTCCATCATTTAAGCGACTGCATTATTCTCCTCACCTATCGACGTTTAATGTACATTTCACGACTTGATTTTATAATTTGCATCGGAATATGCATTAGAGATGATTTGTTCTAAAACACATATCATAACTTCAAATCCAACTGCTTATTCTCCAAAATGTCATATGGCGTGAACATAAATTTTTCAAATTATACATAACAATCTTTTCGCTATTTCTATATACATACGCTCAATATGTCATTCACAGTTAATAATTCAAAATATATAGTCGTGCATTCGTGCATATAAGAAACAGAAAAAGATAAATGCAAAATAAACGGTCCGAATCAATCCTCATTATACCTCAATCGAGCCAAATGTGTTTTTAATGTATGCTCTTTTATCCTCTGCTTACAGAGAGATATCGACCAGTCAGTTGGACTTCTTCAGAATGCTGGACGAGAAAATCGAGAACGTAAGTTGATTTCTTTTTTCCACCCGCATTTATAACCATCGCCATTCGCCACCAATAAACTCTCAACCACACACACACACACACACACAGAGAGAGACACAGACGCGCAAGGGACCAACAGAAGAGTCGAAATTGCAGCCGGTCCCGTCGTATACAGTGAAATACTGGATTTTAATGACATTTTATACGGTGGGGAGGGCAGTAACTGCCGCGACTCGGAGGAAATCGTCGCGCGCGAAAATTATTGCTGATATAAGCGGAGCTCGGAGGCAGAGAGAGAGAACCATTGTACGCGCGCTATACAGTGTAACAATAATTGCTCGTTCTCTCTCTCTGTTTCTCTCGATCCCTTTACCATATTGGCTTTATGTACGAGTACACGCACGACGCGTCGTATTTTATCGCGTTATTGTCGATGGACGAGCGGAAATAAGCACATATATATATATAATCTTTGACTCGAGGATCGCGCTTGTGTGGAGCTGTCGATGTATCGGTTATGGGAGGCCGCATGTGCCTTATACCACTTATACGACAGAGTGTGCAGTGTAAAGTGAATATTTTATTTATAAGCGACGAAGATTAATTATATCGCGCTCGGTCTTTTATCCAACGACTTCTATTCGAACGCATTTAACGGAGCAAACGATTCTTTCGAAATTCTCGTTGCTCGTCGTGCTTGGAATAAAGTTGTTTTTAGCTGATTTCTTGATGTCACTTTGCATCGTAAACTCGTTCGCGTAATTGTACTTGTGCTACTTTCAACGATAAGGACGTAGGCTTCGGTGCGAGGAAATGTTAAAAATTAGCGGGGAATAGGATTGACGCGGCTCATAAAAATACACATTTAACGCGAGCTTTATTTCGGGAAATAGTAGGTCGAAGCCGTGGAGAGGCCGATACACCACACACGTGCTGAATAAATTTTCGATTGTGCACCGCGAGTCGGCGGGGGGTACAATGGACTCTTAAACTCGACTTACGGCCACTTCTCTATCGGCCTTTTAAGCCGTTTTACTTATCTCGGTCGCCTGCGGCCGCGGCTCGTACACCGCCAACGCCACCCTCGCATCCAATGCATTATGTAACCCATTTTCAAACGGTTTATATATCGTTATATAGAAGTTGAACGCGCACATTTCTCTTGTCCTCTGCAGTTACGATCTTTCTCCTTAAAGCTACACATGTGTCGCGATATTTTCACCTCGTGTATGCAACGGGCATTAAAGAAAATGTCATTCCTATCTTATATACGAAGGCGCATCGTAGGATTGCGATTGATTTGAGACATTTGTCGATACGTCGATAAACGTCGATCCGTAGCTGTCGATGTGATGGGCACAGTAAACAAATGGGAGATTTTGTTTTGAAACTTGTTTGTTTTCGTATATACCAAGACCGGAAGTAGGTAAATATTTTCGATTCCATCAGGCGGATATTAATAAAAAGCGCCGTCTGGTAATGAGGCGCGGTATAAATTTGCATGCTTCAACGCCTGCAAGTATCTATCGTCTACATCCCTCGCTCCGATGAAAGCTGGACTCGGTTCGGTGAAGTTTTATATAAATAAAAAGCGCCGCGCATCGGCTCGTTTTAATACTTGACCCAGAATATAACGGCGAGTCAAAAGTTTTTCATTTAATTAACACTGGAATTTCGGTGTGTATTATAATAAGAGTTTTATTAATTTTCATAAAAGGCTCGCTTTGATCATATGTATATTTATAATTAAAAGTCGTGAACTCGTTACAGTTCCTAAATTCTAGTTTTATATAAATTTTCCGTAACACGCTCGGTTTACATACACACTTAATTTTCGAAATTGATGGAAAGCTATAAAAATCGAAACATCATAATTATCGAATGATAATTTGCCTTGGTAGGACTGACAGTGGGGCCAAAGCTAATGCTAAATTTCCATAAGGTGACCGATGCTGGAACTAAGGTAACGACGATAGAGTACACTGCTATATTACCATCTATTGCATTATAGCATAATTATTTTAGTTCCATCATTGGCCACCTTACGTACCAAGTGTTAATCCTACCACGGCGAATAATTCAATCGATGTAACTCAAGTACACGCAATTCACATCGGCAACGCTCGACTTTCTCACACCGCACCGCACCACCCGAGTCTCCTAATGCGAACCCGAACCTTTTATTCTCGGCAGGGGCCGGACTACGACGAGAGCGCGGACGCCCTGCTGCGGGCCGAGCACGTGAGCGGCCTCCTCCGCCGCTGGGAGCTCGCCAGCATCTCCTGGTCCAACGTCGCCGACCTCAACAAGACCAACACCCCGATCCCCAAGCACCACCAGCAGCACCAACAGCATCACCTGCAGCAGCCGAACCGACGACCCAGCCAGGGTCTCCAGCCGCCCCCGAGCAGCTTCCCGGGTGGGGTCGGAGTCGGCGGTGCCGGTCTGAGCGCCAAGGACCGCGAGGGCATGCGCAACATCGTGGGCGGCAGACCCGAGAGCGCCCCGGTCTACGTGCAGCGGATCAGCAGCGCTAACCGGGTCGACGGACTCCAGGGCGGCCAGCACTACTATCCCTCGCCGAACATGCCGCGCCACGTCCTCGAGTCGATCAGCCAGAGTCCGACCCAGAGCGTCAGGGTGTCCCTGCCGCCGAGTCTATTCGTGCCCTCGGCCGGTGGACCAACCGGATCCACCCGCTACCAGCAGCAGCAGCAGCAGCAGCAGCAGCACTACGAGCACTCGGTCGAGAGCTCGCCCATCAATCCCTACGTACAGCAGTTCCAGATAACGACCGCGAGTCCGAGCATGGCCCAGCACCACGGCCGCACACCCAGACGGGGCAACATCTGCGCCGAGCTCACGTGACAGGCTCAACAGCAGCAGGGCAGGAACGAGGGCTGCTGGACCACGCGATAAAAGACTGACGGCCGACTCGACGCGCTCCTGATCGAGCAGAGAGAGAGAGAGAGAGAGAGAGAGAGAGCGGCCTGCTGAGAGGGAGCTGGCACATAAGGCTACGGTCGACGCGGCTGATGCTGTTGCTGCAGCTTCCTCTCCGGGCCAGGGATATATATAGATACATATATATATATGGCGATCAGTGGCGTTTGATTTTTCTTTGTTTTTTTATTTTTACATGTGTTTCGTGGGGACGACGACGGAGATGCTGCGATGTTTGGATACGTGCGGAGGGTTCGAGAGAGAGAGAGAGAGTGAGAGTGCAGGGGGGAAGTTGAGAACCGTGACGAAACGGATTACCGATGGGCGATCTCGATGCGACTGTCACGCGTTCGCGTGAAAAGTATGAGAGTCGATAGCTGTAAAATGTACGATAGACTGAAAGCCGTTTTCTTTTTTCTTATTAATTTTTTTTCTTTTTAGAATTATCGAGCTATTGGTGAAATATCTACTACCGATGCACTTTTATTTCGTTCTATCTTTTTATTTATATCATGGAATGCTATATAAAAGAATATATATATATATATGCGTTAAGCTGTACAGATTCCGCGTTCACTGTGAATATTATATCGATTATTTGTGCGCCGTTGATATATACGTTATCATTTCGAACGCTGTTCAAATTGACGTCGAAACAGTTTAAGAGCCTGTTTTACAAATAAGCGGAAGTGCTGGACTTTGGTTTTGTACTGTGTATCGACGACAACTGTAAAGATTCCGTTGCAAAAGGTAGCAAATTGTGCTTTATTTTTTTATTTCAAAAGAACTTCAATAGCGATTAGACTTTTCATATACCGATTGCCAAAATTTGCGAGATGGGAATATTTTTTAAATGTGTTATTAGAATTTTATAGTCCTATTGGGTACGTAAAAAGGATGGGCTATAGATTTTAATTACTTTTTTTTTTCAATTTGTTTATCAGCGATATCCATTGATGAACAATGTCACGTGATACATCAAAATTTTGTAATTGTACGTCGATGAACTTTTTGCTACACAAGGAATATCAATAAAGAATTAATTTTACTTCTAGGACTACAATAACGTATCACTAATAACATAAAAAAAGTACAAAATAAACCAAAAATGTAAAGCCTCGACATCAGTTCCGGTGGTTTTTACATTGCTATTTAATTATAAAACTCGTGTTATTGTTTTTTTTTTACTGCAGCTTTCCATATCTAAATAATGTTCAATGAACTCAATCTGACGTATAAAAAATTAATGTATCGTTTTCAAGGAAATGCACTACTTTATATTAAAAATCCTGCTGCATATTTTTATAGTTTTATAACTATTACGTTTCCTTGACCTTTCTTTCCCTATAAATTCCAATTCTACCCTCTTATACTTTTGCATCGAGAGCGATTCATTTGATTAATTTTTATGCGACGATATATACATATACCTTTTTATACTTTTGTATTGAGTGAGACTACTTTATTTGTAGTCTATTAAATATTATTCAAAGTACGGTCCAACTCTTTGATTTAATTCCAAGTGCATAGTTTATGTAACTTCCAAAACTGCTCTTAATTGCCGAAACAGCATTGGTTGCATAATTAAATGTTTTGTAAACACCGCAGTAACTGTTAGACGCAGTAGAGAGAATTCTTATACGAGAGAACTGCTCTTATCGAAGACGATAAAAGCTTTATAAATTCTAATGACTCGGTATCGATTTAATCGTCAATGAAGTGCAAACAAAAAAGAAACTGGAACAATAGTCTTTGCTGGCAAGAGAACGTAAAACATAAATAAAAACAATAAATTCTAACGGGATCTACTGAAGAATTACTTTCCAAATTTAGATTCGAATTATACAAAAGGCATGTTTTATAAAGTCTCATATTTTATATGAATTTTAATATACGTCTTTCTATGAGTTTTGCAATTTTAATCGATTTACGTCAAAAAAAATGAAGAAAACACAATAAAAAAATACAATAAAGCGAGAGAAACGAGAATTAAATCAGAAAGCTAAATGAAATCATTGTCTCCCCTTTGCCGCTGACGTATAGAATAAAGATCCTCTATTGCAAGTGCCAAAGGTCATCCACGAAGCGGAACTGAAAGAAAAAAAACGGCGTTGTAGACCGAATGCAAACTCTCGGTGTGCGCTTTATATCTAAGATCTTGTAACGAACACTTGTGTACCATGTGGGGTCTACCACGATGAAAAGTACAGTGCAAGAGCTCTCGATTCAGACTTGTATAAATGTATTAGCGACATGTTCCACTGGGGAATATAACGAGGAGGAAAGGGAAGCGAAAGAGGAATTAGGATATTACATGTATATATACATAAGTTTATGTACATATATATGTAGAAACAGTGCTGCGCTTTATACATATGTATATACATATATGTATAAAAGGGGGGATTTAGAGCAAGTGTCGAAGGCATATAAAGATAAGTGATCATATATATATATATGATTCGCAAGCGCAGGAGAAAGAGTATAAGCTTAGAAAAACAAACCGTAACATTGTGTATAGATTCATTGTATGTAATAATAAAGTTTAAGATACGCTAAAGAACAAAAAAAACTTCAACGTGATGACTGTATATTTCTATGTTGACCATGTTTTCAGATCATGCAAGCAAAAAGGAAAAAAAAATATGAAAATAAATAAAATAACAGAAATAAAACTATATCTATATATATATATATACATACATATATACATATATATATACATATATAATATATAGTTGAGGCTGATACAAATTTTATATTTCATGTTACAATATACTATATAAAATATACACTGTATTATGCGATAAATTGATTCACCTCTAGAGATACTTTCGATCATTAAACACCGAAGTTTCTGCTGCGTAATAAAAAAATACCCATTTATGACTTGGCATATCTTTTTCTGTTGAATCAAACTTCTTTTTCATAAATAAATTCATAATTTCTCCTTAAGCAATTGTGTTTCATTGACTTATCACAGTAACAAATAATTATTATATTTAATTATTTTTATAAAGTGCTTGATTAATTCTTGTATATATATATATATATATCAGAAAACTGTTCTTGAAACATCTACGATGGATTTTTACTACAACTAAATGCATTATTACGAAGTTCACATTTTGAATCAGTACAAAATTAAAAAGGTTTCTTTTGATTAATCTGTTATTATCTTAAGCTTTTACCAAAGCTTTTTTTATATCAAACGATGTTTTTATTCATCTATTGCATTTAATTAAGCTATTTCCGCTTACCGCGAAGTTAAACTAAAGTACATTTACATTGATCCTGCAAGTAGTTTAACGCTACGAGTAGCTGTATAAGTATTTCAAGTATTATCAATCATTTTAAATGCTACCAATTCCGTTCAAATTCAGTGTTCCGATTTGACAAATATTTAAATAAAAAATAAGCTGCAAAAATGTTCTACAACTAAATGAATAAATGAAAAATCTAAGATAACTCGATTTGTCGCTTCTCAAAGGACATTTCAGCATCAACCGCGCAACGCTCGCTTCAGCCTTAGTCGCAATATATACACGATGCGTGCGTACATTGTAGGTGGCAAGCAATGGTCGTATATAACAGGATCTCAGCGGCAGCTGAAACCCTTACGATACTTGCGTAATCGCATTTGAATCGCGATGGGGCGGGAGACGAGCGCGGATTGATGCAGGAGAGCAATAGTAGACAGCAGCAGTCGTCGCATGCACAATGCGCATCACGCCCTCTATACTATATATGTGTAGAGCTTGGAATATCGCACTGATTCCGGGTCAGAGAGCTTACGCGTCCTGCTTCGCACTGTTCCTTGATCGCGAAACTTTACGGATATGGGAGAGAAAGGGTGCCGTGACTCGTGCAGCAGCTCTTCTGCGAATAAAGCCCCTAGTTTTATATGGGTAGACTCTCGGCCAGATTTTATGTATTTAACAAGTTAACGCTTTATTATGTCAAAAATTAATTTTACTTGTTAGATACAATTCCGTAGCGTGTAGTTTGCATCTAAAATTTCCTAACTCGATATTTCTAATAAAAATTTCTAGCTATTAGGTATAATCCAAACGAGAGACTTTCATTCGGAATTTTCAGTTTCCATTGAGAACAAAAAGTGAATTGATCTTTCTACGAATGAATTGTTATTTATCAATGAAAAATCCTTTTCGAATAGACTTACAAATCGATAAAAAAATTGAAATCGATCAGAAAATATCAGAGCAAAATTCGAATCGGTTTCGCTGCTATGTCTATTTTCGCAAACCTCCTTCAGTACGTGGAGCAGGTAATAGACAGGTGGTGCGCTTGAATACAAAAGTGGTCCCGGGGTCGGAAGCCTCGAGTAACGCATTCAACGAAATCTTTGTACTAAAACTAAATTTATAAACTAAGTATTACAGGCAAAACTGCTTAAAACAGTTGCTTGAAACGACTTCAACGTGACAAAGGGAGATTGGTAGTTAATCGATTTTAATCGCTATAAACCAGCGAATTGCAATTATAAGCAGGTGAAGAAGCAATTCGAAAAACTTGAATTGCTCCCTCTTGTCAACCAATACTCCCGTGGAATACGTAGCTTAACATTTTTCTATATTTCACACATAAATTGAATGAAAATATACAATTATAAAGCATTATTTGTATTTACAGAATAACAATGGTAAACAATACTAGAAACAAACGTTATAATGCAGATAATAATAAAAGTACAAGTATCGTACAAGCATGCTCTTCGACTAAGTCTAAAAAGCATAAAACCACTAAAAATCAAGTGCATGTTCAACGAGTGAATAACAGTATTAAAAAAAAAGCAGAACAAGCTGTACAAGCTCTCAATGCAGTGGGCAGTGGACTGACTTTAAGAACAGCTGCTGAAAAGTTTGGTGTACGAAAAAGCACTCTTAATGATAAAATAAATAATTTTAATTCTATTAACACTAAAAAGGGTCCTCCTACGGTGTTAAGCGCAACTGAAGAAAACGATATAGTGAAACGGGTGATATTTTGTGAAGAGCATGGCTTTACAGTGACAAAGGCTACTTTGTTAGATCGCATTCAGAAATTTATCGCTGTAGAAAAAAGAAAAACTCCATTCAAGAATAATGGTCGACCAGGGAATCGTTGGTTCCATGCTTTTATGAAAAGACACTCTACGTTAAGCAAGAGAGTTGCACAAAATATCACCATAAAAAGGGTAACAGTATGTGAAGATGATGTTCGTCTGTGGTTTGCTGATGTTGAGAAAAAACTAAAGCATAAAGTTATACCTTCAACAGACCCTAATCGTATATTTAATTTCGATGAATCATCATTTTTACTTGTACCACATGAAGCTGAAGTTTTAGCTGAAAAAGGTGCTGCTGTTAAAAGAATTGTCTCAAATGACGACAAAGGCTGTATAACAGTATTATTTACAGAATCTGCTGCTGGAATAGTTCTGCCTCCTATGCTACTTTTTGGTTTGAAGAATCCTCCTAAAAAGCAAATTCGAGAACAGATACCTGAAGGATGGGTATTGGCTATACTGATAACGGATGGATGACATCAGAGACTTTCTTTTTATTTATATCCAACATCTTTTTGCCATGGTTAAAAGAGAATCAGTATTAATTACCTGTTACATTATATGTAGATAATCATGCTTCGTATATAAATTTACCTTTGTGTAAATTTGGTTTAGAAAATGGTATAGAACTAGTGGCTTTGTATCCCAATTCCACACATATGATACAGCCACTAGACGTATCATTTTTTCATCCATTGAAAGATGCATACAAAACCATTCTAAGGACATGGCGAATCGAAAATAGAGTTATTAACTTTAAAAAATCCACGTTTGCAAATGTTTTAAAATTAACGCTAGAATCTCAAGACTTTTCAAATACTATCGTACACGGAAAAAAATCGCAAGCAAACATTACTTAATTTAGCTCGGCAGATTACACTGAAGCAGGAATTAAGCAAAATGAATTGAAGTTATTGGGCAAATGTTACTGAAAATATTCGGTAATACATACTGAAATAACAGTCAAATACAAAGTGCCTAAATAATCAAGCAAAGATTACTTTTGCCGTCTTCCAATCGCGAGTGTGTATAATACACTCTCTTTTACTAAAATGTAAACATTAACTTTTCAAGTTATTTAATTTATAAGTCCTAATTTTATATTCAATATTTTCCGAATTTGTACACCCTGTGTATTAAATACGCTTGACGGTTGCTATGCACATATCACACGGTGTAAACA